>JAPKLW010002675.1:39622-71955 GCA_026898455.1 Plectranthus barbatus | reverse complement strand
TCGTGTTAAGTTTCTAACACGACGACTCTGATATTTCGGGACCAACACACATTGATAAGGACCTAAGTTGAGATCGATTTTTTTATCTGACATTAAAAGAATCCATATCTCTATGGCTTGATGACATCCTAAACCTAAATGAAGGTACGAAAGTATATGCAGATTGTGTATCACTTTGAGTTGCAGTGAAAGGCTCTAGTTAAGCTTGTATATCTGTATCTTGGGTGATAGCATTTTGTGTATGACTGTCTGGTACCGGAACTAGGTAAACACAACCAGTATAGGATGGTGACATTCCCTGAGCAGCTCAAA
Organism: Plectranthus barbatus; assembly: GCA_026898455.1. NCBI lineage: Eukaryota > Viridiplantae > Streptophyta > Magnoliopsida > Lamiales > Lamiaceae > Plectranthus > Plectranthus barbatus. Next base: position 71,643 of record JAPKLW010002675.1, on the reverse strand, counting down.
AGGTTCGTTATGCTAAAGTCCTGCAGGCTGATTAAGTTCAAGCATAAGTGAAAAGGTTTGAGTGGATTGACTCAGGAATATAAGATGTTAATTAATTAAATAGCTTGTCAGAGCTTAAATTAATTAACGAATGTCTATAACCTTAAATGTGGGGGATAAACCGAGCCCATGAAACCCGTACCTCAAAACGTGATAACAAATAGGTAGGACAGTATTGATTCTCTAGTGGAATGAATCAATATTAATTAATTATTTATATTCTGGGTTGAATATGAGAATTAATTAATTGATAGGTCTTATTTGCTATTTGCATTCCGGTCCCTGGTTTGGCCCATGAAAACTCAGGCCCAATAGAAGTCCAGTATTTTCCTATAAATAGGACTCAATTCCTCAAATCTCAACACACCACAAGAATATATGTTGCACACAGCAAACCAGTATTTGGGAGCTGTGGTGATCGACTAGATCTGATAAACGAGGAGGAAATTCTGCTTCTCAACCGGGCAAGGAATCCGAAGGGAATCTTTACCAGATATTCGGATTGAGTTGGGATACAGATCAGAAGGATTATCTTCTTTCTTCTCTCTCCTTCTTGCTTTCAAAAATTATATACTAATTTTCATAGATTTAATTCCTCAATCTATTAGGAATTAATCTTTGTGCACAGGAAAGGAGATCAAGATCAAATCTCTGCGCACTCGTTCTTCAGGTTTCTACAATCCAGGTATTCCGCATAAACCCCCTTATGCATAATCAATAGGAGAATGCTAGGAATAAGCATAGGCATAGAAATTTATTTTTGATAATCCAATTAACGATCCTTGGCAAACGGACTTTGTGATTCAGTTCACGAATCCCTTCAGTAAGTTTTTCAATCTCTTGGACAAGATACGAGTATACTTTAGCGATTCGATCGCGTTCCCTGTTTTTGAGACTCGGTCGAGAGTGTCCTGCATATAACATAAGTCAGTGAGCACAAACAAATTAAGTGAGAAAATGGAGAACTTACTCGTTGGTTTGAACAGAACTCCGAATAAGGCTGATTGTTCGGAAGGAATCTCAACAAATAAGAATTCGTCGACCCAATCGGCACTATTACTGGAACATCCTTTTATGAGTGGTTTGTAAGGACTACTAGAGTGTTTAGAAAAGAAATAATAACATTCGTCGGACTGTTTGTGAAGATTATACAATTCAGTCTACTCTCGAACTCACGGGATATCAAGTTTGAGGTCATGAAAAATCAAAACTGTACCCATCATATGTCTCCAAGCCATCGGGGCAAGTTGAATGGGGGCTATATCATACTGAGTCAATACAGAGACAAAGAAAGGATGAAGGGGAAGTCGTAATATTTAAACAAGCGAACAGATGAAGCCATATAACCTAAAGGAGGTTGATAAGGGCGTTGAGCGGGTGTAGGCACAATTGGATTTATACAAAAGGAAATATAATATTTACGGAAGTAAGATCTCAGCAAATCAAAATCCAGTTTAGATTGGGAGGTTACAAGGGTTCCAAAGCAGTTATCATCATAATCATCTGGGAACACCCCCAGGAGAATGACAAGGTGAGGAGGAGATGACAGTTCATTCTCGTCTAAAATCTCCACCGCCACGTGCGACGATGAAGGATTTCGAGACAGAGGATGAGAACTCAGATTATCAACCATTTTTTATTTTCAGAATAAACTAGAGTTTCTATCAGAAAAGTGAAATGTAAACTCACCGGGAAGGAATATCAGAAGAGAGTGAGAAACTTTGTCGGGGATGCAAACAGCCGGAAATCGAAAAGAGGACTGAGAACTTCTACATATTTTATGTGAAGAAGATGAAAATGGCAATAGAAGTAAATGAGGAGAATGAAAAAGGCGAATTTGAATAGGTTTAATTTTTTTTGAAAGTTGAGTCGCTTTCAAATAACGCACAAATCAGAGTAGGACACATGTCGGGAGACAATAAATGGAGTTAAAAATGTCCGCCCAAATATTTATATGAAAATACATAAAGACGATACGATTGCAATTTGAAATGCGATACGATGGATACTTAACAAGTGAGTAAAGATCCACAACCAATATCGAGTCGACAAAGAGAATACTAAACGATTATCGGATTTTGGATAGGTTCAGTCGAACCTCATTGCTCATGGATTTCAAACCCTGTATCTTATCGGATCTCGGATAGGTTCAGTCGAATCTCATTGTTCTTGGACTTCAAACCCTATATCTTATCGAATTTCGGATGTGTCCACTCGAACCTCATAGTTCATGGATTTTGAATAGGTTCATTCGAACCATAAATATATTTTAATGGACTTCAAATGAGTTCATTCGAATCTTATCAACCATGGATTTCATATGGATTCGGGAAGAATTCACTAAATTGATATATATATTTATAATCCCTACGAAAGCAAAACATTTGCTTCACATGAAAAAACCTGATAAAAGTGTTCAGGATTTCCCTACGAAAGCATAACATTTGCTTTAAAAAAACCTGATAAAAGAGTTCAAGATTCCCTTACAAAAGCAAAATGTTTGCTTCAAGAGAGACATTTGACGAAATGTTCTCAGAATTATACCTCAAAAGCATAATGTTTGCTACGAGATGAATTTTGACTGATGCGAGAAAGGGTGACAGTCGCGCATTTCTCCTTCTGTCAGGGGGTTAATAGAGGAGGAGATGTAGAATTCCTCCAATCTCTATCATTATATATATATATATATATATATATATATATATATATATAGGAGGGATCATGTAAAAAAAAATCCTCCAGTAAGAAAAAAGAATGAATCATGTCTATCAGATTTAAAAAAATCAATGGCTGATATGCAAACAAGCAATGACTAAAACGCAATCAAGCAACAAAATAATCAAGCAATAACTTAAACAAAATCAAGCAACATTATAATCAAGCAACGATCTGAACACAATCAAGCAACATCATAAACACAATCAAGCATCTTTCTCACTTTCTCACGTTAAGAATTTTCTCACTGGATCCGCTCTCTCTCTCTCTCTCTATATATATATATATATATAAAGAATAAGAACAACAAAATGTACAAAACAAAACAGCTTCATCAAAATAAAATCAATTTTAATGAAACTGGGGGGCTATTGTTGGACCCGAGAAGCAATTCCCTATTTTTAGAATTAGATTTATTTTCAGATCAGGTTATAATACGCCAATTCAATATTGAATGATAAAGCTCTCAAAGGCCAAACAGTTCGATCATGAATATACAGGTGGTACGATACATTGGAGAGGTTCGACCGCATTATCAATCAAGTCATAATTATCCACTAATGAAGCCAAAGAGTTGAATCCGTCCAGCATTCATTAAGGCGTCGATCAAGGAAGCATCATCAATGGAGATTATCAAGGAAGACATTGTTTATCGTAATTAATAATTGATACATTTATAGGAGATTCCATATGTATTAAAGATGTCTTATAAATAGCCACAGAGACATTGGAAATGACTTTTTTTCAAATTTTCAGCCTGAAAAATACGAAATTCATATTTTTCTTGAGTAATCTTCTCTTTCAATATTTTTGACCTAGAACAGATACAATAATTTAATTTAGAATAGCTGATTATTTGGAGAGTTTGAATTCAAGTTCTTCACTGTTTTTTGAAATTCATCTTTCGAATAGAACACATTTTTTTGCGTAGTAATTCATCTCTTTCAATGCTAATAATATGCAAGTTGCAGAGGATCAATGTTGGATGGACTAACCTCTCTTGTTTCGGTTCAAGCATGGCTCATCCGAGGTCTCTTGTCGACACATGTCAAAATTGCAACTACTTCTTTGTCGGACCGCCTACTAAATTTCAACCATCAGTTTCAGCCACTCAACCAGGTTTCAGATAATATGAAAACAAATTTGATTAGCAGAGGATACGTTTTGATTGATTGTCGTCTAACACACACATAAACCTCATAATGAAGCTTGCTTCATATATATAAAGGAAAGCTTATGTGATCTTTTAGTTTGACTTCTTTCAAAATAAAACAAATAAGCCTCAATCATATCCAACTAAAAAACAAATAAACTAAAACCCTTTGGCTGCATCTAGGCATGATCATGAATCAAGCATGCTCGCAAGCTAATTGAGAGTCACAACAAACTTAAAATTGACTCGAGCTCAAGGTCAAGCTTCATGTTTTTCGAGCTGATAGGTTCGCAAGCCTTAATATGAATTAAATTTTTATCTTTAAACTTATTACTCAATTACATATTGGTCCATAATATATAAGTAATTTAAACTTTTTATTAAAACTAAAAACTCGATCGAATTGAGCTCGACACCGAGTCGAGCTCAGGCTTAAAGATTTTTAGCTCAATCAAGTTAAGCTCAAGCCACAAGTTGTTTCGTTGATATCGAGCTTGGTTGTGCTAGACTTGGCTTGCAATCACCCCTAGCCTCATATAAAAACGTAACTCGTGTATGCCTATTCGGAATTACAGTGGACACTACAACAAATGTAGCTCATTTTTACCTCCAGAACAGGTCGTCCATAGTCCACCGGATCTCTTCGAGAAATTGTACCCCAAAGCTATAGACATCACTCTTGCATACATATCTGAAGATTATTGAAAGCCAACATTTTCAAGTAAAAGTTGGAAAGCTATGCAAGGCTTACCCTTGATGAAATTAAATATGGAAACTTACCCAATACTCGAGTTGTGATGTGACTTTTTCCGGCTAGGCCAAAATCAGGGACATTTGCATCGAAGTCAGAATGTTGCTCGATTTTATGCCTCGATGCAAGACTGCCAAAAGGCATAAGAAACTGATAGTGATATTTATATCACAGCCACAGGTATTCAGATTCAAAGATTTGGATGGAGGGTTGATTGGAAACATAATAAAGAACATGTACAACTTACGCTTTAGAGAATCTTAATTCATGTGACGTGAGATGCATAGCTCCATGAAGCCACTGCTCAAGATTACAATTGATAACATACTCATCCTGAAACAACAAAATGTAAGCAGCTTTAGAAGTAAACAAAAGCCAGCCCCATAATGGATTAGTAACATTAATTCACATGTTCGAGTTGAAAGTATAACAGCTATTTCACAAGGTGATTGGAAGTTGGAACCATAATAGGTTGTTTGATGACAAACAACACCTATGAGTTCCAAGGATTTTTGTGCCTCACATGGCCAATAGCTTCAACCTCTACTCCAAATTCCTTTTCTTGGTTGGAATAGGATAAATATGTTAATTTTGGGAACATGACCTTCATCCATTTTTTAGATTTGATCTCCATTCAAATTTAGCAAGATAAAACATGAATTTTGAGTTCGACATAGAATATGAATATATGGAGGCCCAACTAGCACTCTTCAACTAAATTTCATAAGGGGCAGTGCAGCAAAGTTCATAATTAAAAAGACATGAATAAACAATGATAATGTCAGAAGGTCATAAATTCTTTTGCAATCAGTCTGAAGTAGAACAGAACTTACAAGTTGTTGAGGAGCTTTCTAAGACTATCTCTAGCAATGACACTCCACAACCCAACCTAACAATAAAATAATAATTTCTCTCTCATCCACTTACACAACCCACAACCCAACTCAATTTCACTCACAGCAATGACATTCACCCAACCTAAAATTTATTTTATTTTCATATTTATACTTCAATATATATTATTTATAATATTTTTTATTAATTTTTTAATTATTTTTTTATATATAACTATATAATTATAATATTTTTATTACATACACTTAAAAAGCTAATATTTGAATCAATAATAAAATATAAACTACAAAAGTTGAAATAGAAATTAAATACAAATACAAGAATAAACAAGATATCAAAACGAAGAAATACTAGAGAAAATAGAAGTTTTGGTTGTGAATGAAAATATATTAATATTGAGTTCATTTTATAGAGAAAAAAAAATTATGAATTTTGATATATTTTTTTTATTATTATTATTTGGTGTATTTATCAAAGAAATAAGAGTATCCAATCACATGCTGCCAAGTGGCAGCATGTGAGTGGATGACCCAATGACCCAATAGATTGTTTCAGACTCCCGGTGTCATGACATTTAGCAACCAAAATTTCTTTTTTCATTTTTTTTATTCAACTTTAATATTAATTTATTGATGACATTCTGCAGAATGTCACTACTAAAATTGGTCTAACATCCATATTAGCTGCCCTAGATAAACAAATTATTTAGCAACAAGGGCATTTGCGACGGACAAAATCCATTGCGAATCCATCGCAAAAGGCGATTGCGACGGATTTTTCTGTCGCAAATTGGCAATTTTTTTTACTGATATATACACATTAGTCATTATTTGAAAAATAATTAATTCTTATTCATCAATATTATATATCCAATCATGTATATAAATTTGATAAAAATGAAAAGTATTAGATCAGACACAAACCTTACAAAAATAGGAGTTCAATTTAAGAAATAAGTCTATATAAAATTATAAATGCATTATTTAAAAGTAAAAAATAGTGAAGATATAATGTTTAAAGAAAATATGACATACATGATGGAGGTTTGTATGGTAAAAAGATTAGCGAAAAATTTAGAATTGTAAACTATAATTTACAAAATTATATTTTTATGCATATGAGCCATACATATAAGCAAACTGAACTTTATTGTAAGAAATTATAGAATATGTACTTTGAGATTGTATGGATTATAATTGATTATTTCATGATTTTCTTATTGTTGTGGTTATATTATTAGTTTCTTGTTTTTGCAATAAATTTTGAGTTCATTCTTCAAATTATGAAATTGTATTTTTGTGTTAATACTATTTCACAAATTTGTTTAATGTAATATTAATTCCTTATTTTATTGGATTAACATATGTATTATTCTCAAACGTCGCATTTCCAACAGCTCTCGAAGCCGTATTTTTGCCAAATCCTGAAGATATTTAGTCAACTTTGTGTACAACAAAGACGATGTAAACTTATGATTAATCTTAATTCCAATTAATTAATGTTAATAATAATTAATTAACCAATTTGTTTTTTATGAATACTAGATTATTTACACCTGTGCGATGCACAATTTTGAAAATATAATTAACATACCTATATATAATTACAATTTAATTCCCAATGTTTGCTGGTTTTTGAAAAAATAACCTAACGTTTACAAAATTGCAATTTAGTTCCTAACGTTTGTCTATTTTTGCAATTTAATTCCTAATGTTCTAAACATGCAATTTAATTACTAACATTTATTCATTTAGCAATTTAATGTCCAACATATACAAGGTTTGCATTTTAATTCCCAACATTTAAAAAAATGTGTTTTATTCCCTAGTATATATAAAATTATATTTTAACTACTAAAGTTTTTTTTTTTGGAATTTAACTAAAAATTAACTTAAGATTTATAAATTTATTATATATATATATATATATATATTGCCAAAATAGAAAGTCATTTCATAGAATATGTTCGCTTTTATATTTTAATTTCTAGTAATTTCCTATTATTTATAATTTCACTCATAAATAATAAAAGTGAAGATATAAAATTACATCATAAGTCTTAATGTTTCAATTTTTGTAATTTAATTTATAACATTAATTTATTTATGTAAAAACTGAATCTTCATTTATAATGGATGCTCGTTAAAAAAAATCTAATATTAAAAATTTTATATTTTAATTTTAATATTTATGAGTTAAATTATAAAAATAGACATTTATTAAAAAATAAATTATAAAGTTTAACAAATTTTAAGAACTAATCATTTTTACAATAAATTAAGAAAATATAATATGAATATATGTGAGGTGCTTGGTTATTTTCTAGTTAGAATTTCAAAAAATAGATAGTTGTTAGTATTTAAAATGTAATTTAATAAATTCTAGGAATTATAATGGAAATTTGTAAATGTTGGGAATTAAATTGCGAAAAGAAGTAACGATAGGAATTAAATTGCAGGTTTGAAACGTTAGGAATTATATGCAAAAAAAGATAAACGTTAGAAATTAAATTGTAATTTTATAAACGTTAGGTTATTTTTGCAAAAATGGGCAAACGTTAGGAATTAAATTGCCATTAACCCTTGATATATTATAAAATAAATTGTTTTTTATATTATACGTCAATATATATATATATATATATATATATATTTAATAAAAATAAAAAAATATATCAATCATAAATTCGATGTGCTTTGATTTAAATATTATTCCATAAAATATATTATATTTGTATTATTTAAAATATAGTAAAATAATAAATTAATGAGATGTAATATTTTAAAGAAAAAATTATAAATATAGTTTGTTATATATTTATTATTATTTATTGTATACTAATATGTTATAATAAATAATAATTAAAATAAAAACTAACTAATACTAACTAATACTTTTTTGCGGGAACAGTTATTTTTATGTTATTATATAAAAGAAATATTAATTTTATTGTAGTATTTATACAAAATTATTGAACTATAGAAACTTTACAAATGATACTAACTTATAAATTAATGAATAAATAATTAAAAAAATTGAAGGTTGGACGCGCAATTTTTTATGTTTGGAGGAGGATGCTGGTGACCTTGAATGAAGAGAGAGACAATTTTTTTTATTTTAAATAAAAATTGTTGATGTGATAGGAGAAAGATTTTATAAATCTCGATCAACAATCGAAAGTAACCAGCTTGAAAACTCCTTCGTCCAAAAGACGATCTCACCAGAGTTAGCTCCAAACTTGGCTAGGTTATGAGAAACATTATTTGCACTTCTAAACATATGTTGAATATCTATTAAGAAACTTTGTTTCAACTCCTTCAGAGTATTAGCCATCTCTTCAGTGAAAACACAAGAACTCTCTTCAACATTCTTCAACTCTTCCACCGCAGTAATGCAATCGGAATATAAAAGAATCGGACCCAAATTTTCTTGTACGCACAATCCAAGTCCGTAGAAAGTTGCGATTACCTCTAATTCACCCACCGTAATTGATTTAGGGATTGGATTAGCCATTGCCGCTCTGATGCACCCCTTATCATCTCTAATGATAGCACTGATTCCAAAAGATCCACCCACCAAATCATATCTTGCGTCCACATCCAACCGAAATTGCCCAGGTTCTGGAGGAATCCACTTATGTTCGCCCAACCGAGCTCTCGTGTTCCTCTCCTGGTGGAAAGTAAACCAAGTTGATTTGAAGTTCTCACGGAAGCCTATTGCCTTCTGCAACTTCATTCAGTTCCGTTTTGAATTCATGTTTAATTCTATTGTTAGTGGCGAGTGGCCACAGTTGAGTAACTTTGGCTAGAAGAAAAATTGTCATACCTTTCAAAACATAACTTAAAAAAATCTCTTTCATTAGAGATGTTTTGCCACAAATAAGGGAAATAATTAACTATATTTATAGACTGTAAAATGAGTTTTATTATAAGTTTGATTTTGAAAATGTAAATTTTAAAGTAGTGATAGAGTTGGTAATTGTAAAAGTAAGAAGTTCTTGTTAGACTTTGAATTTGACTAGTTTTAGAGTTTTACAATTTGTTGGGCACGTCTTTCAAAATTTATGGCACAATTTGTTTTGGAATTCCTTTAATATACAGTAATAGATAGATTAAAGAAAAATTAATATTTTATTAAAAATTAACCTGAGACCTCTACATATATATTAGAGATCTTGTATTCACTAGACTATTAATCCATTGTTGTAATAAAATTGATTTGAAATATATATATCTAATATCTTTTTAAATCTATTGTAATTATAATGTAAAACATGTTATAACCTAAATATGAAATAATATTTAATATAAATATATTATTTTGAGTAATTACATTGAGGATAATTTAAGTACTCAAATAGATTGTATAATAAATAATATTATTAGATAATACAAATAAATATAATATGATGGAGATTATTATTAATTATTTGATTATATAAATACGAATAAAGATTATTTATATTTTCTTATCATTATTGATTTAAATTGTTGTTTATTATTTATTTGATAGTCTTTAAGCTCTCATTACAGTACAAATAATGCTCAATTAAGATAAATATGACATATTATGCATTTTTTCAAAAAATTAATACTCCCTCAGTCCCATTGTATTAGATACGGGGGGAGTGACACATGAACCAAGACAAAAAAAAAATGATTGTTTAAAGAATGATTAATACTAAAAATATTAATAAAATACACTAATTACTTACTTCAAAAAATTAAGAAACACAATAATAAATGATCCCTCCATCTATTGTCATACTTAACATAAAACAATCGGGAATGCCATGTTCAAAAAAATCATAAATTGGAGAAGTGTCTCACCTCAATACAATAGGCTCAAAATTTTGCAGGAATGGATGAAGCAAAAAGCCCTCGCGCAGAAAACGGAATTTTTTTTTTTTGGTAAAATAAAGAACAGGTTAAAGATGCTGAAAGAAGAACCCTTGAACGTTTCCTATCCTTGCTGGCGGAGTTGCGGTTGGACATCGGCGGGTGGTGAGAAGCGACGGCGGTGGTGGTGAGATGTGTTGGTGTGAAGCGACAGCGGCGGGTGGTGAGACACCGTATAGATGCAGGCGACAGGTGGTGAGAAGCGACAGCGGTGGTGGTGAGATGTGTTGGTGAGAAGCTAACCTTTCATTTCACAGATTATCAAGATTAGCACGAGTACCATTTAGGTCTCGGTTCTTATCTTTCAATCAATCTCTCTGTTGATAGAAATCAACCAGAGGAACAGATATGCAACACAAATATTTTATGCATAGCAATCCTTCAAAATAAATCATTTTTACTCATGCTTTTAAAAATAAAACGCATTTTTGATTTTTATACGAAAATAGTTCCCACCTGGAGTATGCTTTTCCAACAAAATGTCATTTTGTTAATGTGGTTGAGCTTGGTTCCTCCTTATCTCAATCTCCTACAACCATAATAATACTCAACTAATTAGGATGGACGTTCTAGGACAATTCTACCTAACAAATTCCCATTAACACATTCTTCACCTTCAATTAGTATGATTCAAGTCTCGATCAACAAGCTCAAATCCTTGATAAACAATATTAATCATATTCCAATTCTCAATTCATAAACCATTATTATACTCATGCTTAATCGTACTCCAATTTTTAATCAAACTTAATAAATAAATTTCTAATTTCCAACTTCATGAATCACACTTGTTTTACCCTTAATATATCCCTAAAATCATATATTAAACTTAGGAATTGGAAATAACTCGAAACGGAATGAAAACGGGTCAAAAATTACATTTTTAGGAAGGGGCCGCAGCCCGTTTCGAACGGGACACTGTTGGGTTTCGTTGATTTCATCTAATGAACGCAGCGGAATTAATCATCAACGAACAGATCTAGATTTATAATTAATATCATACGTAGAGATTCAACGTGAATTAAAAGGGAAAAACTTACAGTTTCTTCCGTAGAACAAAAGCGATTCTGATTAGTCCTGCAGCGCGAATCCACCACTAAAGGTATCCACGTGTCGAATCAATCAGGTGCAGAATCCAATTCACGGTGTATATTCAAACCAGGAACGCTAGGAATTCCCAGAGAGAATTATGGAGGCTTAGAACTCAAAACCCTAGGTTTTGTGTATTTGATATGAATTGCGTAGGAAATCAATTCTCTCTCCCTCTTCTATTTTTAGTCACGTTAATTCCTTCTTCTCTAAGAATAAGTTATTCTCTTATATATAGAGGAGAGTCTCAAATCTTATCTAATAAGATTTGGGCCTTATTTATTTCCATATCAATTCCAATAATTAATAATCTAATTATTAATATATTATCAAATAGATATTAATCCAATTAATATATAGTATACTAATCTTATTAGTATATTAATCTGGAAGATATATTAATCTAATTAATATATATTGTACTAATCTAATTAGTACAAAATCTTAGTCCATATCTTTCAGACACATCCATCCCGCTCGGGATGGATGTTCCTGTTGCTGTTCACATTGCCGAGAGCTGTCCCGAATGGGATGCTTCCATCCCGTTCGGGACGCGTCGTCTTCCTCATCGCGTCTTGCAATTTTCAACCCTGTAACTCGGTTTTTAAGCTTCCAAAACTCACATGCAAGCTCATCAATTCATACTATCATGCTCCCTATAAATTCTAGATCACGAAATCATGTTCAAAACTCCAAGAACACATTGAAATTTCAAGATGGGTGTTGCTCACCGGAGAAAAGAAGATGGCGGCGGTGGCGATGCTTTCCGGCGAGGAATCTCGTATCTAAGAGTACAAAAATTCTCCCTAGAAGGTAAGGAACACGAATGTAAAAGCCATAGCTCGAGATATACGCACATAAACGAGATTCAAAATCTGAAAATGAAAGTTTACCACTTTCCGGCGGACTTACTTCTCTCTACATTATCTCCCTTAATACTCGATGCCACGACCTCTACTTTAGCTCAAAAGAACGCTTGAAGGAAGGGCTTTCTATTGGTGGTGGTGGCTCGGCCGGATATGGTCGGAGTCGGCCGGAATCTCCGGCAAGGGGGGCGGCGCGAACTTGGTTGGGGCTGGGAGGTGGGTGTGTTTGACGGGGAGAGAGAATGTGAATTGAGGAAAAATTTTCTCTTTTCTTTTTTTTTATTTTCTTTTATTCCCACAATAATCCCCCTTCAACACATCAACCCATGAGGTGGCAAGGTAATAACATGCAAAATGACAACTCATTTTCATGCATAAATCCCTTTTTTTTCTTATAAACCAAATTTCAAAGTAATTTCCAAATATTCATATTTAACTCCAAACAAATCCATATAAACCTTCAAAAATTTATATCTCCTTTTACAAGTCTCCGAAAATTAATTCGATCAATCCGCATTTTTTCATAAATTATTACGAGCATTTCCCTAGCTCGAATTAGAAAATCGACTTCTCGAACTCAATTTGCAAATTTAAATGCATTCTTGCTAGCAATAAAATAAATTATTGCAAAATTGGAAAGAAAATTCCTTTCATTAAATTAATTAAGCAAATAATTAGCCTAATTAATCTCGGGTTATTACATATAGGATGATCGAGTTGTAATAGTCTAGGAAGAAGGACATCATCAAAACTGTGGAACAATTTTGAAGAAGATGCTACTCAGACGAGATAACTGTCGAATATACAAGACGAAGACAAGCAGAGCAGAGCAAGGTCACAAAAACTGCGCAGACAGTTTTCCTGTCAAAACCTGGATGCTCAAAGAAAACTGTGGATATAGAAGACGCAGAGAAACTGTTTAGAGGCGATAACAGTTTCAAGTCAAGACAGTTTCACGTCTAGAAGTGCGTACGTAGCAAAGTGTCGAGCGATCGCAGAAGAACCCGAAGGAAATCAATAAGAAAAGACAGACAATACTCAGTTGCGACTGGTGTACAACGTTGTTTGAACGTCTGACACAACAAGTACAAACTGCTCTAAAAAGTAGGACGATGCAGCAGAAAAAACACTACGGGAAGCTACTTTTTCAGAGAATGATGGACTATGATTGGACATCCGTCTCAATGTCTCTGTCGGCTATTTTCTGGGTTCACACCTATAAATAGCAGGAAATACAGAGACATAAAAACCTTTGCTTCTCTGAATATCTTCGCACATTTGAATCTCCGACACACTCATACTAGCCTCTCTACAAAAGTTAAAGCTCAAGCATTAAACGCTCTCAAGAGTGAAGACTTTAATATCGTGGTTCATTTATTGAATACGAAGCATTCATTGCTCATAGAATCTTTGGAGATTCACCATGTGACTTCGAGTACACGAGGATTAAGTCAGCTGACTTAATCTACCTATTTGGTGTTCTTACTGCTCTAGTAAGAACACAGCAGCCTGCTCTTGCAAAGGAAGAGTAGGTTATTACGGGCAACTGCCAAACTGTGCACGTTCTGGAAAAAACACAACCATCCAACCTACCGAAGAAAGAAAAGGGAGGTTTGTCCTCAGTCTAACTTCGAGTCGGTCCACAGAGAAGACGCTGCGCCTTCGACGGATTCAAGAAGGAGTGAAGTACAACTGTCTGGGCGAGTGATCAATTGTGCTGTGGACGGAGGTTTCTACAGCAACTGGCTATAGATCATGAGGATTGTAACTTCATAACTTAGTGAATTACCGGATCAGATATCCGAAGAGTGGGCGTAGGACTTAAGGCTCCGAACCACTATAAATATCATGTGTCGTTTACATTTTTATTTACTTACGCACTTTACAGTTTTCAATCATATCTTGAAACCTTCAACAGTTATCCTATAAGTATTGAAGTGTATAAACTGTCAACTACCATACTTGTAAAACTGTTAATATAATCTGCTGGTCAAACATTAACTGTGTTTCTATAACTGCTAAACAAAAATGTGCTGATATTATATTAAACTGCATAAGTTAGAGTGTATTAATCTATTTAATACTTCCGCTGCACATTATACGTACTCTAATATGGGACCAACAATAACTATAATGAGGAGAGATCTTGTGAGAAAAAATAAGTAAAACACAATCAAGTAATAAAATAATTAAACAAAATATATATACATGTTTATAGCCTTATAATTATATTGTAATATAATTAAATAAAATACTAAATATGTAATTCGTGCAACACACGGGTGTAAATTTAGTACTCCCTCCGTCCCGTGCTATTAGTCTCATTTGCCGTTTTGGTCCGTACCAACCTATTAGTCCCGTTTCCTTTTTTGGCAAAAAAAAATTAATAAAATAACAATTTCATTTAGTTAATTATAATTACTTAAACGCATTTTTACTAAACTACCCCCAAACCCTAAACCAATTTACCCCTACCCCCACCGCTCCTATACTCACCCCCAACCCTAATTTGTCATTCACACCCCCAACCCTAATCGCCTCTCGCGATTCCGCCGCAAAACTACCCCCAAACCCTAAACCAATTTACCCCCTACCCCGCCGCTCCTATACTCACCCCCAACCCTAATTTGTCATTCACACCCCCAACCCTAATCGCCTCTCGCGTTTCCGCCGCACCCCTTCGTCTCTCTCGCCCCTCTTCATCTCCACGCCGGTTATTCTCTGTACCGTGATGATGAATCGCACCTACTCCACTCACAATACTCCTTCTCTGTGCCGCGATGATGATGAGTCGACTAGTTTGTCTCTGTCTCCATTGCCGCCAGTCGCTTGTGCCGGTGACGAGATCTACCCCCACAGCTTCGTATCTTCTGCCGGCAGAGGCTTGGAGGCGGGGAAGGCCGACAAAAGCCATGAAGATGCCGGAGCTCTGAGCGACGACAACCGTGCCTCCCCTGCAGCCCCTCCTGCCGTTCATCTTCTGTTGTCCCCGCCACCAGTCGACCGTGCAGGTGACGTCCTCTTTACCGACGACTCACTGAGTCCTTGCTCTATTATGACCTTTACTAAATACCCCCCTTTTTCGCATTTGTCCCTTCTCACTGCCGGTGTCACGGAGTCGTGGATGGCCGACAGCTCGTTCTCACCGTTGGAGGGGCTCGTTGCAGCAGGTGGCTTGGAGGCGTGGATGGCAGACAGCTCCGAGGAAGTGTGTCTGAGCGGTACGAACAAATCGGAGAGGTGTAGGCCGGCAATTGAAGACGAGTTCGAGGGAGGGTGTCCGAGAGATCAATTGGAGGTCGTGGTTCGCATGTTTTGGGAAATATATTTCCCAAATATCCGGTGATTTCTCTCCTTTGGATCTTTTGTTTTCGCTGTCTCGGCTCTGTTTCATCATGTTCATGTCTGTTAGTTGTTGCATGTTGGTTGTTGGTTGTTGGCTGTTGGCATGTTGGTTTGGCAGTTGGCATGTTGGTTTGGTTGTTGGCTGTTGGCATGTTGGTTAATACTCTGTTGGCATGATGGTTGTTGGTTGTTGGCTGTTGGCATGTTGGTTTGGTTGAAACATTTATCTGTTGTGGGATTTTCATGCTTTTGACCTGAGATGATAAAAATCTTTTTGGGCACACACTTTATCAAAAAACAAACACATTGTTGATAATTTAAGCCATGAAATGTGTTTTAAGAAGTTTTGATCTGGTTTCATTCAATTCCTGGTTAAACATTTCAGATAAGCAAGCTATAGCATAATGCATTAGATTCATGATGTTCTTTAATTTTTTTCTTAGCTTCAGGATGCATGCATTACAAAAATGAGTTGCATGTCTATCCTGACTATTACAAAAACAACACTTATATGTGTAAGCTTTACAAAAAAAAAAAAAAAAAAAAAAAGAAGCCTAATTAATGTCAAAATACATGTCTTCACCTTGCATCCCTAAGTCAGAAATCAGCCTCTGTAATCCATCTGTATGCCCTGCATCAATTAACAACTGAATGCTCTATTTCACCAGTTCCTTGGGTATTTGTAAATTTGTTGGTAATTCATTGGCCAGTAATAATGAATTCTTCTTCATATGTGGAACCTTGTAATTGTTGCATCCCTTCACTTTCAGAATTTCCTGTAAACAGCACTGTAATGATAAGAAAACCTTGTTTAGGGTCATTGCTTCAAGATTGTTGTAGCTACTTAAAACTGCATTCACTAGCTCCTCTGCATCCCTGCATGCTTGTTGTTGTAGACTTTGAATTGCTCTGAAAAATCCAGAATCATTAACATTACAATCAGGACTGTTTGGTGGTTGTTGCACTAATGATATGTTAAACCCATCAGATTGTGCTATTGCTTGAAACTCTAGGTCAGAATTGTTGATATGTGGCCTTGCATTGTCCTGCTGTATGTAGATTGTCTTACTTAAACATGCAGGACATTTTGCTTTTATTGCTGGTACAATCTGAATGTTAGACATTAATTTAAGTGAGTAGGATGAAAATTAGGAAAAATAAACATGCATGACAATTTAAAAATCCAAACTGTATACCAGATTGATTAAGCAATCCTTTATCACTTGCTTAGTGATTGAATTTATTGGCTTAGTCTCCATAGTCCCTGCAACCCTCTTCTTGCTGTTTCTTTTAGCCTTCAACTCTTCAGTGAATAGCCAAATGCCTATTTTACCATCAAACAATAGACTGCCTTCCTCTGAAAATACTGGCCGACACACAGCACACATGAACATAACCTTTGGTATGAATTTCTTGCTTTTGCATGCTCGGTGTATTTCTTGTTCTGATTCAGTGATGTAGTATCTGTGGGTCGTTTTGGTTAAATAAAACTATTTCTCATCAATATGAATGACATTCTCCGTGGGCTTGAATCTTAGGATGTTCAATGCATTGTCATATTCTATAGCTTGCAAACTGAAACTTAACCTAGACAATTTGTTTGGAGCTGTCAAAGCTGGCTTAATTGCATTTGTGTGTGCTTTGATCAGATGTGATTTAGCCCATCTTCCCACCACAGATTTAGGAACACTTAAACTGTCTGCTAATGCTCTAATTGGAACCTCTTTTTTGATAATGTACTTGAGCAATTTGATCATAGTTTACCTGATGTTTTACTTGTTGGATTCTACTGAATCTCTTGCCCACAACATGCATTATTTCACCTCTATCTCTTTGCCCTTTTGCAGTTTCCCAGATCCGTGAAACTGTCTTCCGGCACACATTGAAGGTTGAAGCTGCTTCATTTATCTTGCCCCTTCCAGGCTTCCCATCGATGCAGTTCACTAGCAAGAACTGCATGATCTCCTCTTTTTGGAATCTGAAACATCTTGTTTTGCCCCCATTTGGATGTAAAAATTGAGAAATGTTTAAATTCTTAGAAAAATGGCTGTATTTATAGAACATGTCGTGCTTTGAATATTGTAAAATTTGAAATTTGCCACTTTTTTTTTTGGAATCCTTACCCTTTTAGTAATTGTGTAATTCCACTTACAATTTTTAAATGTTTATTAATGCATTTTTATTTCAATTATAAGAATTGCCTTGGTTCTTGTGTCCCTTCCTATGGGACTAATAGGAAGGGACAGAGGGAGTACTATATTAAAAGAAAATAGTGGTCTAATAACTGTTCCCGCAAAAAACATATAATAGTTTTTATTTTTTATTTAATATTTATTCTATTATATAGATATATAATAAATAATGATTAAAAATATAACAAAACTATATTTATCTATTTTATTTAAAATATTATATCTTAATAATTTATTATATTTACTAAATAATATAAATATATTATCTTTATGGGCTAATATTTATCAAATAGAAAATAATTTATATTATATTATATTAAGTATAATAATAAATAAAATTATATATATGTAAAAAATTTGTTAAAAAATTTAGGATATATATAAAACTTTCTTAATTAGATTTTAATATTATAAAATAAAAAATCGTATATTTGATTCACGCGTCGCGCGGATGCAAATCTAGATTAATTTTATATAAGAAAATATTAATTGTTAAAAAATAAAATATAATATCGTATTAATATAGATATGTTAAATTATACTTCTTGACTATTACATGTATTAGTCTAGTGGAAATCTGCCATGGATCTTACTATTACATGTATTAGTCTAGTGGAAATCTGCCAGGAAATTCATTGAAGATCCATGGTTTGAATCCCATGAATAACTGAATATTAGTTTTTAAACAAAAAAAAAAATATGTGGAACCTCGGGCTGGAAAATTTGGAATTGGAACCGGCCTAACAAAAAAAGCTCACCGTTCCGTTTTTGAACCGTGACAGCCGGTTCTTGGAACCGTCGGGTCGGTTTGGCCGGTTCCGGTTAAAAATGGGCATGTCTAGGTGGATCTACATAGGGGTTAAGGGGGCTCGAGCCCCCTCTAGCCCGAGATTTTTTTTTTTGTTTTTATAGTATCGTGATCCGGTATTTTCTGGAATAGCTCCCTCATAAAAAAGAAAAAATTGATGAAAATAAGAAAAATAATATGATACGAAGGGGTTGAGTTAAGTGGTGGCAAAAAAAAAATTTCAACCCCCCTCACGAAGATTTTCTGGATCCGTCACTGGTTGAATTGCTAAGTTATATTTAGGGATATCAATTTAGCCCGAACCCACAGGTTGACCCGATTAATCCAAGCCAAAATGCGGGTTAGGGTCGAAATATTTTGGTCCGAAAAAAATTTAACCCGAAGAGCCCAGGACCAAATAACCCGAGACCCAATGGGATTGAGCCCAAAACTCGACAGGTTGGCCCGATTAACCTGATTATTATTTTATTAATATATTTTTCATAATTATAGTACTAAAACCTACTAATATTTAAGATGATATTTAATAATTAAGTTTTAAGTTATATAATTGTATTTAGTTCAAAGTATTCAATACATATTTAAGTTTATTTATTTATAAAGTTAAAACATTTTCAAATATTGCTAAAATAAAATTTAAAAAAAAATACACCCTCCGTCCCATTAGATTAGTCCAGTTTGATTTCGGCACAAAAACCAATGTTTGTGAGTATAGTAGAATTAATATTTTATTTATGTGAGGATGTTTTTTTCCATTTTAGGAAAGTGGACTAATCTGGTGGAATAGACAAAAATAGAAATATGGACTAATCTGGGAGGACGGAAGAAGTATATTTTAATAGTTAAATTTATCATGATATAAAAATTAGTGATGTGTTTTGCATTTTTGTAGGAGAGGAATAATGTTTAGTTTATTTTTCAATATTTAAGTATTAAAAAAATGAAAATATATTAAAAATAAAAAATAATTAATAAATTCATTGGCCCGACGAACTGACACGAAAATTGATGAATTAGATTTAAGGTCAAGAATTTTTAACTCGAAAAAATTGTGTTTTTTCAACCCAGTTTGATCCAAATTGATTTATCCACAACCCTATAGGGCTAGCCCGAAATCCAACGAATTGGCCCGATTGAAATAGAATTATTTCGGAATAAATTTCGAGAAAAAAATGAAACTCTTTAGTAAAATACTTAATTTTCCGAACAGATTTACTCTTCAATGATTCTCTACAAAAAAAAAAAAAAAAAAAAAAAAATCGGAATTTTTAGAAGTACCACTGAAATTATGCACTCTTGCCAAAAATTCTGAACCAAAAAAAAAAAAAAAATGAACATGTGTTAGTTTCAATTTCAAATAAATGCACGACAATCGAATAAATTTGACCTTGAATGAAAAAATTTGTGTGAATGAAAAATTTAGCGAGCTAAAATATATGATTTGTTCTCCTATAATACAGTCCGAGATAAAAACATTCCAAATCTTTTAAAATCCCCAACCTTAAGAACCTAGTGATTAATTAATCATAAATTTGAAAAACATCGAAGACACTCATCCCCATTTCGAATTCTTGCTCACCCCTAATCTGAACGCAACCAAAATCACACCACATTTTCAACATGTAGGCCTACCTGGTCATCAACAGTGATGTCTAAACCTAACATCCATGAAAGAAAAGGCACTCGTTGTGTCCAATTCCAACACGCAACTCATGCAATAATTTCAACATAATTCTGGCCGTTTGGGCATGCCAAGAATATTTTTTTTTAATCAAAATTATATTATTATTGAACCAATGTGGCTAATCAATTCTTGAATAGACAGCAAAAATAGTGGATATACCTCAACGGCTTTCTATTCATAAGACATTGAATGAATTGGAGACCCTACATTCATATCATTCAATCTACAAATGTAATAAGTTCTGTCCCCACTATGCTTGGCATCTAACCTAATCTTCATGTACAAAAAAGCAATGCATAATAAATAATCTACAAGCTTACCTCTTCGAGAACATTACCAACACCAACATGGACATGGAAATCACAATCTTGAAACTTGGGGTCTCCCAGAAGTTATGTTTCTCGCTGCTCGATTCGGGAGGCGTGGCCGGTTCTTTGGCTGCCAACTGCTCTCTTAGCTCCTTCAGAGCTTTGTCCCTTCGCTCTCCCATCTGATCATTCGCAATCGCACATTGTCAGTTGCATTAGGTCCAAAATAAGCAATATTTTGAGTATGCATGCACTAAATGAAACATGGAAGTAGTATTTACCCTTTGGAGCTTGCGGGTTTGAGCTCGAGCTTCTTGAAGACAGAATTCCAACTTCAGAACTTTCTTTTTCAACTCCTGGTCGGCCCTACGATGCTTCTCTAACTGCGAGATAAACAAACTAGGGCATATTAGTTAGCTATTGCAAGCAGAAGAACGCAAACATTTATACATATATAGAATGAAACCTGAGATTCGAGCTCTTTAGTCTTGAGCTTCCAGTGAGCGGACATGAATCTGATTTCATCTCTCAGTTTAGCTATTTCTTGATCTTTTACATTCAGGAGCTTATGGATATTTTCAAGATGTTTTGGAGACACCTCGTCCAAGATTTTACGGAGCTCACAATCTTTGTTTGCTCCAGCCTTGGTTAATGCTTGCATGATGTCATGTTCAATTCTTGATACTTCACCTTTTAGTTGCATTTGAGAAACTTCTCTGAGTAGAAGATCCTTCTGCAGAAGATCTAATTGCTCTCCCAACTTATTTACACGAACCTCGTGCTCTTTTAAAGAGCAGTTTTTCTCTTCTAATTCTTTCACTAGAGCTGAGCATTGCATTTGCGCGGCTTGGGCAGACAGTGCGCTAGCATCAGCAGTTGCTCTTGTTAATGCTAACTGCAATCTCAGATCCTCCAATTCATTGGCATGCTGCAGCAAAATAACCACATCAAGGCTTCAAGACAACCTCATATGCTTTTACATTCATAGAGGGTGAGAATACAATAACCATTTCCAAATAAATAACAGCATATGTAATACAACCATCTCATTTAATAAATGAAAAATCAATCTTGGTGCACTATTATAGGAACAATGTGACATAATATCAGTCTTAATGCTGGAGAAAAAAATATAAAGACAACGTTGATCGTAATTTCTAATAAGCTAGGATATCTCATCTCATTTAATCCTCATTTTACAAGATCAATCAACCTACTACCAAGATTTTCATAAATTCCCATTAAAAATGCCAAGAGGATGCAAGTGCAATGTAATATATGTCAATTTCCCACTTCAATTCAAGGTGATTCTCATACCTTTCGTGAAAATTAAGGACCTCTAAAAATGCAAAAGCAAGAAAAAGAAGAACTTCCCAAAAAGATATGATAGAGTGAGAATAAGTACAATTAAACAAAATGTATTGAAAGCATCAATGATAAAGCAAGGATTATTAAATGTTTCAAGATTCCATGTTTCGTGCCAACTATATGCTAATTATGCGGAGACAATTTCCTAGAACCATTCAAATCATAGAACTATTCTAAAGAAAGACAAATTGAAAATCATCCCTCTTACAATATAGAACAAACAAGAAAAGACAAAAGGCATCCATTTCACAATTGAAAATTTCAAAAGTTGAATCCCAGTTCCTACAACTCCTCCATGTCCAAAAAATAAGACAAAGAAATTGTCATACCATCTCAGCAGCAGTGCTTGATGCCTGAAGCTGCGTATTTCTCTCCTCTAAACTCTTCTCCAACCGAGACATCTCTCTCTCCATCTCCTTCAACTTAGTTTCTGCTTCCTACAAAAATAAAATTACAAAATCAAGAAAAAGGTGAAATCAAAAGCCAATCAACTCTAATTCTTCCAAAGATCCAATCTTTTCACATGGAAAAAAAGTGGGAGCCACTCAAAAAATTGCAAATCGGAACAAAAAGATAATTCCAGTCGTTTCAAAAGGCATAAATAATTCATCTCATGCACTCCAATGAATCACACTCTTGTGCATGCCTGTCTAGTTAGGGTTTCTCTGACCACAGACTGCTCCTGAGAAGCCAGGCGGCTGCGCACCTCCTTGAGCTCCGCCGCCAGCGACACCACGTTGCGGCGGAAGCTCTGCTTCTTCTCACTCAGATCTTTCAACAACGGATCCACCTCTCGCACCGCCACCGTCGACGGCGGCTGCCTCTCCGGCGCTGACATCAGTACCACTCCTCCTCCCCCAGAACGACGCCGCTTTAGTGCTCCACAGATTCAATAAATGGCCCCCTTCAGAAAAATCGAAAAAGGAATTCTTCACTTAAATTCACTGTTCTTTATTAGCTTCTCCCACAGCAATTAATGAAAGTGAACCCGTTCCTACACACACACGGCACACCTAGCTGCATGTGAGCAGGTTGCTTGCAGCATTTAATACTCGGAAAATCCCAATTTTATAATCAAATTATAATTGTGCAAACAATTATTCAGCGCAGGAGTTGACTATTTTCTCACACCCATTTCAAAATTTCAAATTAATTTTGAACGCCCACCCTCAAACAGAAAGGATCGTAGCCATACATTTGTTGCTTTGAATTTTCAAAAAAAGACACAACAAAAAAACACAGTTGTACGCATCTACTTTACATGAGCCGACACAATGACAAGCGTGATCTTTGAGGAGAGAGAGAAGAAAAGGCTTACTTCGTGTGACTCCACGGTTTTCAGCTATACCTACAACACGAATCAGCTACAAAATTGCTCTCATCACTCCTCATACACGAAGAATTTGACAGAAAAATATATTAATAAAAGCGAAATCGGCGGATAATTCGAGCGTCGTCGATTGGATTGGGGATATTTGAGGTGGCGGAGATCGAGCGAGCGTAGGGAATGAAGTGCGGAACAGTGGGAGAGTGAATCATGCGAGTTAGGACAAAGCAGAGGGGCGGAAGCTGCGGTTCGGGTTCGAACAAATCAGGCTCGGAAGCTTCTCAGCCTCGGCTGTTGAGAAAATGACAAGATTCGAACCTGGTTCGGGTGACCTCAGCGCGGCAAATCTAAAATTTTCTCATCTGCAGGTGCTGCTCACGTGATATGGCTTTTCAATCACACAAAAAATATCCAAATTACTTCCTCCGTTCTCATTATATAGTCCACTTTGATCTTACATGTTTGTCAAAAATTATTTAATATTTAAACAAACTTCCAACATTACTCTTATTTAAAATATTAATTAACCTCTCATTTTCATAATACTCCCTCCGTCCCTAATTATTAGTCCCAAACTAAAATGGCACAATAATCAATGTTTGTGAGTGTAGTGGAATTAATATTTTATTGATGAGTGTGAAAAAATTTGTCATTTTAGGAAGTGTAAAATATTTTAAATAACCATTTCCACTAAACACATAACAAATATACCCAAAACATTAAACATATTTAAGAAATACCCAGTGCGCCAGTCAGACTCTGTTAATGCATGAAATCGAAAAGATAATTAGTTAATGATGATCAAATCATTAGCAAATATCAAATCAGGCGTGTATTATTCTATTTTTTAAATGGATAGAGTTAATATTAAATTTAGAAAATATGTCATCGACCAAAAGAATAAGATCGGAAATTAAAAAAAAATTATTTCTTACAGTCGGTGGCGAGGTCGGTGTCGTGTGCTTGACACCGACCTCGACACCGACTCAATATATTACAAAATATAAATGTGGTCGATGCCACGTAGGTCGGTGCCGAGTTGCCATCGAACTCGACACCGACTGTCGGTGAACTATTTTATTTTTTTATTTTAATTCTAGGTCGGTGTCTTTGTAAATGCACCGAGTTCGACACCAACCCTCATTTTTTTTAATTTCAAAATTATTACAATTTATGAATAATAATGGGTAAGCTCTTGCATGCACGTGAATGTACGAAAATATGAGTGCTTGAAAGGAGCGGTTCTGCTTCAAAATACAGAGGTGTGTAGTTGTACTCATAATTGAGATCGAATTATAAATCGGTGCTCTTCACTCTTACACGCAAATTCGAAGAAAAACACACAGTCTTCTATATTTATTTTCTCCATTTTTACGGTATTCTTTCTACTCATTTTCCATTCTTTCAGTTTATATCTTCGTGAAGATGGAGAACTGGTGTTCAATTTTTGTTCACTACAATGGTCAATTGGATGATTCGTGCAACTATATTGGTGGACAAGAACGATTGATTTACGTTCCATCCACCAATATGTCCGTAAATTATTTGAGAAGCAACATCCAACAGATTTTTGATGCTGAATATATATTTGGTGAGTATAATTTGTATTATACGTCTCAAAGCCGCAGCGGAAGAATTGTGAAATCTTTGTTGACGACTGATTTGGAGTTGCAGCGGCTTTGTGCTCTATATTCGGAGCCCAATATTTTTGTTATTATGAAGGGTGCTGCTGGTGTTGGGACTTCACAGCGACAGCCCTCACCCTACAGACCATTTTTATCTTCAATGAGTCCACCACCGAACCAGTATTTTAGTCCAACGGTTGATGACCTTCAAAGATTTGGGTCTTCGATGTATTTTGGTGCATCTCCGAACACCAATTTCGATTCTTATGGTCATGGTCTCTTTAATACTTTTGTTGATCAAAGTGCAAGCGGTAGTGGCTCACAACTTCCCAACCTAAATGAAGAGGCTCCTGTTGAAGAAAACGAGGAAGAGGAGGAGCATGTGGATCCTGTTGTAACCCAAGAAGTTCCAACAGACGAAACTGAAATAGGTGGTGGCCATGTGGACCTCGATGATGACGATGAAGCAAATCTGGATGAGGAGTCATCTGATTCGGATGATGAGTCGTTCAGAGACGATAGTAATTTTCGTCTTAATTGTACTGTTGCTGAATTCTCAGCCTGGATCCGGAATGCAGGCGGTATGTCCGTTTTTATCTCAAATCTTATGCCGACAAATCCTCTGCCAGAAGGATGCCAAGTGGATGCTGAATTAAATAATTGGTTGCTTCCAATTAGGGAAGGCGAGACTTCCCATTCGGCTGTTGTGAAAGATGTTTCAGCTATACTCGAGACAGAATTGTCGTTGAACTCCTTGTATTGGAGTAAAGATGAATTATTCATTGATGTGGCACTGTGGCATATGGAGCATCGGTAGGAGTTTAAAGTACGGCGCTCCGATCATGAACGCGTCGAGTATGTTTGCAAGAGATCGACGAATTGCTCCTTTGTAATACGGGCAAGCTGCAGGAGTAAGTGCTGGATTGTGCGCAAATTTGAACCAAATCATAATTGTCAGATCAATCTTGCGGGAGTCGGTGCCAGATCTATCCGGTCGAAGGCTGCAGCTGCATATTTTGCAAGAAGGATACGTCGTTACGGGGCAATAAGTAAGCCCCGAGAGATTATGGCCGAGCTACAACAATCATTTGGAATTTAAACAACTTACGGTATTGCTTTGCGTGCTCGTAATGCTGCTATTTCACTTATGTACGGTAGTATAGCCGAATCGTTTGAAAAGCTGCCACAATACCTTGGAGTGCTGGAGCACTACAATCCAGGTCTCTTGATCTTGAAGCAGATGGAACATTTAAACATTGCTTTGTTGCCCTAGGTGTTTCTCGAAGTGCCTACCAGTGCAATTTATTAAGACCAGTGATCGTTGTCGATGGCACGCATCTAAAGGGGAGAAACAAAGGCATTATGTTTGTTGCTGTTACGAAAGATGGCAACGAAAATGTGTTCCCTCTA
Source organism: Plectranthus barbatus (assembly GCA_026898455.1). Taxonomy (NCBI): domain Eukaryota; kingdom Viridiplantae; phylum Streptophyta; class Magnoliopsida; order Lamiales; family Lamiaceae; genus Plectranthus; species Plectranthus barbatus. The sequence continues at coordinate 45,210 of JAPKLW010002675.1, read as the reverse complement.
GTTATTGGTGTCGGTCCGATCGAGAATGACGAGAGTTGGAGATGGTTTATGGCTCGTCTATGGAATTCTTTCCAATTGACCTCCGATGCACTCATCGTATCCGACCAGCACATTAGCATCTCAAATGCGGTAAGTGATATATTTACGGGAACAGCACACAGTCTTTGTTACTACCATCTGCTCAATAAGCTCACAGGCTATGGTCCGAGCATCGTAAAGCTGTATCAACGGGCTGCTTATGCATATCGTGGAGTGGACTTCAGGCAAGCTATGTATAGAATTAACGAAGGCAATCCTAATGCCTTCGAGAAGCTCATCACGGTTGGACCTGAGAAGTGGGCAAGGTCACAGTGTCCGGTGAATCGTTACAGCTTCTTGACCACAAATGCGGCAGAGGTCTTTAATGCAAGACTACAAGATGCTCGTCGTTTGCCCATATGTTCCATGATTGAATCATACCGAGTGATCATCGAAAAATGGTTTGACGAAAGACGAGCTAAGGCTGCAGCACGAGAAGACCCATTGACAGAGGAGGCCGTTCAGAAGGTATTTCCCCTTGTTGAGTTGTCGCATAGCTATATGGTTGTTAAAATATCCGAGGGGAAATTCAAGGTCAATGACGATGAGCAAACCTAGTTGGTTGACTTGAATTTGAGGACCTGTCAATCCCGTGAGTGGCAGCTTGATTTGATACCATGCTCTCATGCAATTGCTGCTATCCGGTATGTTTCGATACCATGCTCTCATGCAATTGTTGAATTAATCACTTCAATACTCTATTGACTTGTTATTATTACTTTGCAGGACCAATGTAAATAATTTGTACGATTACATTCACGATTATTACAAGACGAATAATGCGCGACTGATATACAGTGTAACCGTGCATTCTCTGCCACCTCATCGTGAGTGGCAAGTTTCAAATCAAGCACGATCAATAAAGTACTTCCTCCAAACATAACTCGTCAAGCAGGTCGTCCTAGGAATAGTCAAAGACCATCTGGTGCGGAGCATTCACGAGTTTCCACCAGTAGACGTCGCGCGCATAAACGTTGTAGCGTGTGTGGATCTGAACAACATACGAGGCAATTGTGTCCGGAGCGAGCTGCAAACTCTTAACGTTTATTTTGCTCTAAATTAGATCATTTTGATTTTAATTGATGTATCCATTTAGTTTGCAGAATGTTTGTACTTTGCTCTAAATCAGATCAGTATTTTAATTATTCAAAATGTGCAGTTATATATAAAATCTGATTAGTAATGTAATATAACATTCAATGTAATAAAACATGGTTAGTGTCACCAAAATACAACAAATAAACAAATAGAATTATTCTTCATCAGGGATAGTGTCACCAAATATTAGTAGGGGTGTACACGGTCCGGTTTGGCCGGTTTGAAGGTCGAAGTATGGACCAAACCAAATAATACGGTTTGAAAAATTCTCAAACCAAACCGGCCAAATTAATTTTTCAAACCAAACCAAACCAAACCAAATTAAACGGTTTGGTTCGGCCGGTTTAACGGTTTGGAACATGACTTTAACGAGCAAAGTCAAAACATAAAAAAATTCTATTTTTAGCAATAATTTATTTGAAAAATTAAAAAAATAAATAATGGTTCTCATCGATAAAGTACAAGACAATGATAATAGAAACAAACAATTTATGACATCAAAATATAATAGTTCATATCTCATTCTCAAATATAATAGTTCGTATCGTAAAAGGTCACATTATTACGATGCAACAATGGTGAAGCCGACCGACGCTTGAATTAAATTGTGAGATTGTAATATTGGATAGTTTAAGGTTTATTTTAAATTTCAATAAATAAATAAAAATGTAGGAGAAAAATAAAAATTCTATGATTGTGCACAATATAGGATTCATACTTATTCCCTGAAGATAATAAGGGTAAAAGGAGAGACGTTTACAAATAAATAAATAAAAATTTGTAAATAAAAATGTAGGAGAAAATAAATTATATGATGTTCCATAAAGGATTTGAACTTGTACCTTTTAAAATCTAAAGTATAGCTTGAACCACTACACTAAATGTAATAGATTAATATTTTTAGTACAATATATAATTTAAATATTTATTAAAATTATAAACGGTCCGGTCCGGTCCAAACGGCCGGTTTCTGTACTCAAATCATGGACCAAACCAAATTATACGGTTTGAAATTTACTGTCCGGCCGGCCGATTAATTCACTTGCCAAACCGTGTACACCCCTAAATATTAGCTCAGCTAAATATTGACGATAAAATGATGTCTTAGACGGATCTTCCATCCATTCAACACTGGGCCTTTGGAACACTAACATCTCCATAACCGCGCATGCATATACAACATCATGACGTTCCATTCTGCCATGAAAAAGCCTCACCCATCGGACCGTCATCTCTCTGGTCGGAGGAATCTGATATAAAAATGCATTATTATTCTAATATTGTCCAATCTGGAAGAAATGCCTCATGTGATCTGTCATCTTTTTTATCTCAGCCTGTCTGACAGCTCTCTGTTCGGTAGTAGTGTATGCCATGTATGGATCATACACAGTGCATGTCCATGTAGCCACCTCTAATTTCACAGTGTACCAACGATTTAGGAGATTACATGGCACTATAAGCTGCATGACATGAGATAAATAATAAGGTAATAGCTTATTTCAAACCTATTTAAAGTTTACAAATAAATATATCACTTACAGTATGTGCAGTGTTCAATGGACGAGATACAGCATGATCAGTCCCCTTCATGTATTCAAGCAGAACCTCTGGCTCAAATTGACCTCGTCTCTCCATTGCTGACGGCCGAAACGTGGTCCTCATACAAATCTGCCAACAAAAGATAATCAATATTTTTCTTGCAAACAATATATAATAAGAATTGTGATACTTACAAAGAATGATGGTCGCATGAACCGGCATGCGGTTATCTTCACATCATTGAGCTTGTGTTGCAAACACAAACAAACATGCTCCACCGTATCAGCGAATAAATCGGTGCTCGCATCCTAAACGCTCTGAAAGTATTGCTTGTTCAATATAACTGGATAGTGCATAAACACCCGTGAGACAGTACCCTCTCTCACCCATTCGAAATAGTTCTGCTCTAACTGATAAGACCAGTGGGCTGGTATATGACTAAGAAGCAACTACAAATTGGAAATGAAAGTATACTTAATTAATTATAAATTCAAATAATTGCGATATAGAAAATTATTTTATTTAAATTATCAAATCAAATAAACCAGTTCTTCTTGACTGGGCTGCGGATGTTCTTGTCTTTCTACGCTCCGTCGTGCACGAGATGGCCTCCTAGAACTCTCAGGCTGGTCCAACAACTATATGAAAATTTGAACAAAAGTTATAATGTAATATTTCATAATAGCTTCATATAAGTATGTACGTGACCATCATGACGCTGTGAAGCACTACGCCTAGATCCAGAATGACGTGAACCACTACGCCTACTGCTAGTGCCAGTATGAAGTGTCAACTACTAGTACCCAAATAGGATATGCATGTTAAACATTAATATTTATCATTAAAGTTTAGTAAAGTATGTCACCTGATCATCGCGCCGCGACTCATGCTCCACCGGGTGCTCAGTCTCCACCGGGTGCTTTATATGTGGAGACTGGCTGCGTCTCGCACCGGACCGTCGAGAACGACTCTGCCTAGCAGACGAGCGAGACTCCTGCTCAACAATCTACATAACATCAAACATGTAAGAATAAATACCTCACCAAACTATATAAAATACATTACCTGACTGCGATGTGGACTCCTGTGCCCCCCAAATGTCGTCGCTCTCAAACCGTGAGCATCAGTGTTGTGGGCACATCTAGATGAACGAAAGAGATCGGATACAAAAGTCTTAATCTCATCCACAGCATCCTTGATCAACCTACCCATGCTGCTAGATCGGCTTCACCTCCTCCTAGTACCTCTACTAGATGAGGCCTCCCCCGCCGCATCATGAGATGGACTACCACTCTCACGGTGCCCCTCATCTCCTATACCCCCACTCCTCTCATGATGATCTCTACCCCCTATATGCACTCCCTCACCCCTCTGCGTCTTCGAAGGCACGGCTACGTCGGGATGCCTCCATTCGACGCCTAATGGCTGTGGCATGAGTGCAGACTGATAATAGCCCTTATTTTCCTCATCAGTAGAAGGAGGTAAGATCGAGTAAGCATTAATCTGCAATTTAAAGAAATATAATTAGAAAATTAAAATATTGTGACAAGACAACAAATTTGTATAATACCTGATCTCTGGCAAAGAAAGCAACCCATGATCCCCACTTGTCTGCATTTGCTTTTACAAACTTCCACTTAGCAAACCGTGGAAGCGCCTGAGGATTCACGAGGTTGCAACATGCAAGTCCCAACTCCAGAATGGCCTCGTAGGCCCATACCTACAAACACATTAGTGTTAACTCTACCATATCTATATCATAATTTATAAGCCATGGTTTTTAAATTACTATAATACCTGTAATGCCCAAATAGGCCCATGAATACTCATCGTGCTCAGGCCATCTCGGTCTCTAGTCCTAGGCATAGCTGAAATATAGTGTAGTAAACCCTGGTAGGAATAAGCCCCCCACGGGAAAGCATTCCAGCAACCCAAATCCTCCACAAGGACATATAACCACCCCTCAACTAACCGCCTATCATGGTACCCCAACACAAAACACCAACAAGCTAATATGTTGGCGACCCTCAAGTAAAGCAATTGATCCTCACGATGTACAGTACACTCCTTAAACTTCTTAAACAGATCATTTGTTGTCAGTTGCTTATTTTCACAGAATTTTCTAAAAACAGATGATCTAGAATGAACATCATGATCATCAGAACAAGGATCAAAGGACGAGGCCCCAAAACCCAAACCATTAACCAGTGCAAACTCAGGCACCCCAAAACGAATCACTTTCCCACCAACCAAGAATAACATTGTATTATCATCATCACTCTTAATTTGGTAACTTAAGAGCTCTACTAAAGGAGCAGAAGCACTAGGACCATTATTTTCCCAAACTAAAAGAGAACCAAAGGGTCCTTCCCTAAACTGATTAACCAAGGATTCCCCCCCCCCCAATGACTTTAAGGTCGATGCAATCCCCTTCAGTACTGTGGTCTTCGTGGATAATGTCACCTTCGTGGTTAAACCACGGAAAGCAGGCCTAATCCACTCAACCTACACATATTATTCAACATATAATTAATTACAAATATTCCAAAGATTTAAATTCATCTCATTTTGCACAAATTTAATTAAGATGATTATTAACACAAAATAATTCAGTAGGAATATCAATATTAAAATTAATTCAACGTATGATTAATTAGTTTACAGAATTCTCCCGTGTTATACAATAATACTCTCATATCACACGCATTAGTTAAATTGGTGTTTCACACCACGGTATAACAGTTTCCGTTATCATTACTTTAAATATAACTATGGTTATCCATCGTAGTTCACAGAATTCTCCCGTGTTATACAATAATACTCTCATGTTGGGAAATTATTCCTAATATCCTCCTTAGGGGTAATTTGTAAAA
>JAPKLW010002675.1:8084-29622 GCA_026898455.1 Plectranthus barbatus | reverse complement strand
TATTTCAATCATTGAGATTCCTTTCTTTTAGAAAAGAATCTAACAGTTGAACACCTGAAAAGGTCAAGACTAGGACGGGCGTTTAGCCACATTCAAGGAAAGTCAGGAAGTGACTATAAAAGTTCCATATCAGGCAAGGCAGGAGTTTCAAAGGTGTGCCCTTGACCCCCAGCCAAACCTTATCGGAGAAGTTCAGACTCACGGAGGATAGCTGTCAAGTAGCCAGGCCGAAAGCTCACTGCCTACTTAACTGGAAAGGCGATTTCTTGTAATCTGTATACTTTTCTAGTGAAATTCTTAGCGATTCGGCTAAGGAGTGGACGTAGATCTATTTGATCGAACCACTATAAATCTTGTGTCTGTTTCTGTTTTATTAAGCTACTGCTTAAGATCGATTTGAAACCTAGCAACAGAGTTGCTAGAGTATATCTGAAAACATACCTAAGTAACAACTTGAGCTAAGAAACATTTGCTAACAACATAAAGTGTAGGAGAAGTTTATTAATTCCGCTGCATCTCGTGATAAGTTTGAATCACGACGACTCTGGTATTTAGGGACCAACATCACACGCATTACTTAATTAGGTGTTTCACACCACGGTGTAACGGTTTCCGTTACCACTACTCTACGATAAATTAAATTAATAAAAGCTATATATACCTAAATAAGCATCCACAACATAATTAATTTAATAAAAGAATAACATGAAAATTAATAAATTAATTTAATTTGATCGAATTCAAACTAATCAAGCAACTACAATAAATTAATTAAACAAGACCAAATTATACAAGAATAAAATCCACAACATAATTAATTTAATTAAAACCAATTAAGCATCTAATAGTACCTAAAATAAAATCTAAGGTTTCAATTATTCGTAATTCACATTAAAATGTTAAATTAAAATTAATTTATATATTATTTTAGCCCTATTTTAATAATTTTCCTAATTAGGTACTAATAAAATAATTTTCCCCAAATCATAATTTAACACTAAATTTTTTTTTGGCCTAATTTTTTTTTTGCACCTATTCATTTTGACCTAATTTTGCCAGCCTTATTTTATCAATTATATTTAATTATGTTTGGGTACCTAAATTAATCAATTAAAATAAATCTAAATTATGAATTTTTTGCCCTAATTTTTTTCCCAATTCGTTTTTTTACAAAATTAAGCCAAGAATACATCACCAATTATCAATCAACTAAATAATAACACATTGTTAACCACAATTCAAACAACTCCATGTAATTTATACAATTCCATACATAATTTTCGCAAGTTTCACAACAAAAAAATAAATGAAAAATAGCAAGATTAATCGGTTAAAAATGGATGAAAATTGTGGAAAATGTTTACCTCATTATGGGCGGCCATTGGTGCGAAATTTATGCGAAGTGTTGGTCGATTTTGTGAGAATGGCAAGAGGAATTTTTGGTGAAGTCAATGTTGAGAGTCGAGGTCGAAGGAAGGAATGGGAAGAAATCAAAATTTGGGACCATTTTGTATTTTTTTTTCAGAGTGGGGGCCGGTCGGTGTTGGGTCGGTGTCAATTATATGACACCGACGTCGACACCGACCTACGTGGATTAATGCCACGTCAGTCGGTATCAGCGGCATCGACCTACGTGGTGTCGATACCGACTGACGTGGCCAAACTTATTTTTTTTAAAAATCTTGCCACGTTGGTCGGTGTCGGGGTCGGTGCCTCAGCAGTCGACACCGACCTACGTGGCACCGACTTCAACTTTCTTTTTTTTAAACATATTTTTTATTCTTTTTGTATTTGTTAGTCGGATCCCGTGACCGACACTTTTACTTTTTTAATCAACATGTCTTATTCTACATGTTTTTTGTGAAAATAACGACATTTAACTTCTGAAAATTGTCAGATATGTGCAGTGGGTATTTCTTAAAGCAATATAATGTTTTGAGTATTTTTGAAATGCTTATAGCTGAAAGTGGGTATTAATAAATCCCACTCTTTTAGGAAAGAGGACTAATAAGTGGGACAAATAAAAAAGGTAAGTGGGACTAATAAATTGGAACAGAGGGAGTATTACATTTAATATTCTCATTTTTCAAGATTATTCAGGGATGTAATGGTAAATGATCATATAAAAACAATACCCAATATAGAAACTGGACTATATAATTGAAACACCCTAAAATAGTAACACGGACTATATAATCGGAACAGAGGGAGTATTATATATAGCTCACATTATTTTAAATTTAATTATTTTTTTTATTAAAAATGCTCAAATAAAATTAGACTGGCAAACATGATATTAAATGGGTTAATAGTTGTTATAAGCAATTTTATCCTATACATCAATTTTTCATATTAATTTCCTCAATTATTCATGTCATCCAATCAATTGACTCAAACATTATTTTATTATACGATGTTGTTAATTACTCAAGCATCAAAAGAGACCCAAAATGCTATTGATTAGTTTAGCTATGATGGTTTGGAAAAATATATGCAGTTGGAGGTATGATAGTGATGACAAAGACTGAGAGCTTACAATGATTTACATGAGGTAGGTGATCATCATAAGATTGTGCCACAAAGTGGAGTGTTCATAGTTGATGTGGATACAAAATTTAATGAAATTAAGATCACCCACTACAATGACTTTCTTACTTAAGTTATACTGAGGTGAAATAAAGAAAAAAAAAATCATTCAATATTGCAACTCAAAAAAAAAAAAGAAAAAAAGTAAGTGTTCCAATCAGAACTTCTGATTGAATCTTTATAATTTATATAATTTTATTTTAAATTTTAAATAAAATAGATAATAAATTAATGTATATATATATATATATATATATATATATATATATATATAAATTATATCAAAATTTGTCATTATTTTTCTCTATAAATACTACTCCCTCTGTCTCATTGAAGTAGTCCCACTTTCCTTTTTTGTTTGTCCCATAGAATAGTCCCATTTTCCTAAAATGTCAAACTTTTTCACACTCACCAATAAAATATTAATTCCACTACACTCACAACCCTTAATTCCCGTGCCGAAAAGAAAAGGGACTACTTCACCGGAACGAAGGGAGTAGTATTTTACCCATACGTTGCACGGTAGTATTCGTACTCGCATATACTTGTGTTTCTTCATTTCAATTTCATTTCAAAATTTTAATTATTTTAATATTACATTAAATAAAAAAGTAATCATGAAAATATGTAATCATAAAAGTTCAAAACTTGTATATCATATTTTAATTCTTTGTAGTATAATAAAAAAGTATATGTCCTCTATATAATATGTTAAAATGATTTAGTTAAACATTTTTTTATTAAAAACTTAAATATGTATATATATATAGTATATATTATACAAAACTATTTATATAATTATCTAAATATCTTATATATTATTATATAAATTTATATCCTTGCTATGATAAATATATACAAATCACGGTGACTCGATTATATAACCTTCAATATTTCGAATTCGGTAATTATAACCATAATTATCAAATTTATATGAATTATCAAATTATAAGTTATTTAATGATTAATAACTAAATTTAATATTTGAATGTGTTATAAAAATGGATGAAAAAAATAATTATTGCTCTAACTTTCCAAAAAAAAAAATTAATTGTATAATAGTTCCGCTTATTTTTTTTATATAACTAACTATTCTCTTTTAATATATTTTAATTTTGTAGTTATGGATTCAAACCATCCTAATTATTTCTTCAATCCTCAAAATTATCCAACACCCCGCAATTATTCAAATTTCGAAGGCTATCCAAACTCCCAAGATTATCAAAATTCTGAAAATCATCATAACTCCCAAAATTATCCAAACTTTAACCTATATCAGAATTTTCAACAATTCTCAAATTCTTAACATCAACAAAACTCTCAATATCCTTATTTTCTCCAAATTTCTCTCAAATTCCTGCATTTCAAGTAGACATCGCCAAACCTAACCGAAACCGCGGGTTCGAACCCGGAACTGACCCGTTGGTTCACAGTCCCGGTCCGGTACGCTGCTGGACGATTCAAAATTAGACACGGGCCCGTTTTTCTCCAGGCCAGTTCCGGTTCAAGATTTTGCGAACTGCGGAACCGCCAGTTCCACATAATTTAACTGAGATTTTGTTGCTAAAAGGATTCAAAACATTGACCCTTTAAAGAAGATTCTAGCATTTTTCAACTAGACCATCACATGTTATTGGTCATATTATATAATTTATTATATCTATATTAATAAGATATTATTTATTATATCTATATTAGTAAGATATTATAATAAATTTTTTATTTAATATTTTCTTATTTAAGATTAAATGAAAACATCTTTGAATAAGATATATAATTGATAGATATGATTAATTTATTTTTTATATATTCAAAATAAAACTGAGTTTTGTTTACGTAAAATCAAACTTTTATAAAAATTTAGCATTCAATTAAGGCTTTTAAATTTAATATAAACAATAAATACAATATTTAGCAATAATTCTTGAACCATACAATATTTATAATTTCTCATAATATGGCACATTATGAATCTCAAATATTAGTGAATGATGTTAAAAGTTAATATATATAATTCATTTACAATATATTAATGTGACATTTTTAGTTTCTAAATATATTCATATTTTAAAAGATATAATTGATAAATATTTGGTATTTCCGGATATGCTATGTAATTTAAAAAGTATCATATTTAACTATATTTTAGTTAATTCATCCGTTAATTGAAAGATAGTTTATGTATCATAAAAAAAATATTCTTAATCCTCATAAAATAGATGTTTTGATAATGTAACACCCCCTTCTAGCCTTCCCAACAAGAAGCGTGTTACAGTGATGGGTTTTCGGTTTTCAAATCACATTTAATAACAACAGAATTAAATTTAGAATTTAAAACAAACTTCCATAGAAATAAGAGTTAACATTTCAAAAATATTTACAACTGGGAAGGTAAAACGACTTTTCAGAGTAGTGCAATGTTGTGTGTTAAGCGTGATGTGATATGCATATGAGGACGCATATCACAGAACCTTTCCAAAATCTGTACACATAGCTCTGTCTTTACACCCTGCACCACCTCATCCCTTGCTATCAACCTGCGCGTTTTAGAAAAAACACGAGGGGCTGAGTACTTTCGTACCCCGTGGAAACATGCCCGAAAAATACAGTTTATATGTATGAATGTTATGCAACACACAAAGATAAACATGGAGTTTTATTGAAAGTAACCATGTTATCCAAAATATTTTCATTTGCTCGAGCTAACTACAATGTTAACATATCTGTTTTAACGTTGTGTAACTGGAAGTTGGCCCACTTCCAAGTTACGATGAACAACTAGAAATGGACTAACCACTCTACCCATTATCACCAAATTTGTGCACAAGGTCTCAGTATCACACAACTTTGAGACACAATCGATTTAGTTCATAATTCATTTTAAGGTTTGCTAACCCTAGATGTTAGGTTTTCTAACCTTTCATTTCACATATCTCATCATAAGGTTTGCTAAACTTAGATGTTAGGTTTACTAACCTTTCATTTCATAGATTATTAAGATTAGCTCAAGTACCATTAAGGCCTTAGTTCTTATCTCTTAATCAAACTCTCTATTGATGGGAATCAACCAGAGGAACAAATATGCAACACAAACATTTTATGTATAGCAATCGTTTAAAACAAAACATTTTTCACATGCTTTTAGAAAACAAAAGCGCATTTTGGGTTTTATACAAAAAATAGTTCCCACCTGGAGTATGCTTTCCCAACAAGATGTCTTTTCGTTAATGTGGTTGAGCTTAATCCTTCCTTATATCAATCTCCTACAATTTAATACCACATAATTAATTAGGATGGATAAACTAGGATAAATGCCTAATTCGACAAACCCCCAATCAAACACTTCACATGCTTATACTCAAACATGCATCGACTTCTTTTAATCGAAATAATCCAAACCCGACTCTCGATTACATAAACCAACACCTTAAACATGCCTGGATAATCATATATTAAACTTAGGCAACGAATACAACTCGAATCGGATCAAAATGGGTCAAGAAAATGCATAATTTCTCCTCTGGACTGCTGTGTCAATCAACGTGGACTCCGTGTCGATCGACACAGCTCATATCGATCGACGTGGCTCCCGCGTCGATCGATGTGAATCATCTTCTTCGACTCCATCGACGGAACGACCTGCAACTCCAAATTTCATGCGTTCTACCCACTTTCAACAACATGCAAACACACTACAACGATCCTAGACTCGCAAGGAACATGAAAACATGCATCAAAGCTAAAAAAATGATAGAAAATGAGGGTGGGCGAGCTCACCGGAAAATGAAGAACGGTGATGGTGGTAGCAAAAATCCAGCATCCAAACTCAACTCCCGGGGTGTCAAAACATTCACTAGGAAGTGGGGAACACGAAAATATAAGCTATGATTTGAGATATTCACGTATATACGAGTTTCAAAATCGAAATTGATACTCACCACAATTCTGGCGGGCTAACTTCTCTCTTCTATAACTCCTCTGATACTTGACCTCACGACGCTTGCCTTAGCTTCTCGGAAACCTTAAAGGACAGGCTTTTGAATGGTGGTGGTGGCGTCGCCGGCGGCAGTCGGAGCTGGCCGGGATCTCGCCGGGAAGATGGGCAGCGAGAGGGTGGGGGTGACGGGGGGAGAGAGAGAGAGAAGGGAGTGTAATGGGATTTTTTGTATTTTTTTTCCCAATTTTGCTTTTGTGTTGTTTTGATGCAAAATTTCAACTCACACTGCCATGTGTCCCTCCCAAAACATGCAATAAGCCACCTCATTATTTCCAAAATTCCAATATTAACCATTTTCCCCATTTTCCAAAGATTCTTATTTTCCTCCAAAAAAATAATAACTCTCTCCGCGGGTCTCCGAAAATTAATCCGATCGATTCATTCTCATCCATATATTATTCCGAGCATTTACTTGGCTCGACTTAGGAAATGGACCTTCTTAACTCGAGTTGCGACTTATTAAGGTACTCTTGCTAACATTAAGCAATAAAAATAAATTATTGCACAAATTGAGAAGAAAATTATTTTATTACAATAATTAAGCCATTAATTAGCTTAATTAAACCCAGGAATATTACAGATAATTTATAAAAGTTGAAAATATTAATCAAGACATAAAATTAAATAATATCCTTGATTGATATATATATATAATTGACATACATGATTAATATATTCTTCTATCAAAAATCAAACTAAGCTTTTATAAAAATCTAGCATTTGTTTAAAGTTTTCTTAATTTACAATTATAAGACTTAATACAAAGCTTGGACTTAAAAAATTAAATGAAAACACAAAAAAATAAAAAGGTAATTATACATATTAATTTAACGCAAAAATTATATTATAAAAAATGATATTATATGTCATTTAAATTTTATTATTTGATTATTAATTGATAATAAATCTTAACTTGTAAGACTCCTACTAATTTTAATATTAAATTTTGGAAAAATGCATAATATATCATACTCCCTCTGTCCCGTCGTATTAGGGACGGAGGAGAATGCACAAAAACCAAAAGTTGTTAGTGTGATAGAATTAATATTTTATTGGTGAGTGTGAAAAAATTTGCCTTTTTAGGAAATGAGACAAATAAATAGGATGGACCGAAAAGGAATATGAGACTAATATAACGGGACGGAGGGAGTATTTATTTTAATTGAGCATTATTTATACTATTATAAGAGCTACAAGGGTTGGTCCTGAGATCATAATATATATAGTATGCAACATAAATTTTTAGATCTAAACTTGCACTCACAAACTGGTGGTTCTTGACCAGCTTGTGTTTCTGAAAATAATTTGTGAGCGAGCAGATAGTATAATTTTTAGTTCGAATATACTCCAACACTAGAATGTTTTGAGTTTCAAAAACCTTGCAGAAATATAAGAAAGCAGTAAAAAGTAAAGAATTTATAGAGGTTCGGAGCCTATTGTCCAACGTCCTCTCTTCAGACTGTGGTCTGGAAATTCACTAAGCCTCCGTTACAGATGGATCTCACGATCTATTGCTAGCTGGTAGATGTTAGTGTCTACTAGTCCACTAGCTCACTCGTCCAGGTCTCTGGTCCCTTTGGCTTCGCAAATTTGGCATGTGGGCACACCACATAGTCTCCTCCTCCGGAATTGAGAGCTTTATAGTTCCTCCTGAACTGTCAAACTGGTTGGCTAAACGCCCGTAAGAATCACTGCTGGAGATCTGCAGTGACTGATGTGTTCTTTCAAGCAGAGAAATAACACTAATAAGGTAACTTGAGCTTAGAAGTTGCGAGTCTCGTGTTCAAGAAATGACACACTAATGGCCGTGTGCAAACTTGTTAGAAATTGTGAGAGATTAGGACTCTCCACCAGAGTATGTTCAAGATTATTCAAGTTTGTCTATGTTCGTTGGATGTCGTCAAAGTTCGTGAAAGTTTGTTTTAGCTCGTAACCTCTCTTATTGAAGTACTTCATCGATTTATACATGAAGTATGAGAGGTTTCAAAATTGTTTCCATTTAGAGATATTTGAGCATCGTCCAATCTGATGCGTCTCTTTTCTGAAGGGAGCATGTTGTTTTTTCAAAAGTTCTACACCTGCTACGTCCTTTTTTAACACAAGATGTCGACATTCTTCTTTTGTGTCAGAACGACTCTTCTAGTCTGAGGAATCTAAATTGGTTGTTGTTTTGTCAGTGTTTAATATATCTCCATTCTTAAAGACTTGTTGTTAGGTATTGATGTAGAAATCCTACCTTAATTTGATGTTTTGATGTGTCAAAACTATATACCAAAGTCTAGGTCTTAGAGTTATTACCTCATGTAATCCTTATATAGGATGATCGAGTTGTAATAGTCTAGGAAGAAGGAAGTCAACAAATTGTGGAACAGTGTTGAAGAAGACGCCATTCAGACGAGATAACTGTCGTATCCAGAAGATGAAGACGAGCAGAGCAAGTTCGCAAAAACTATGGACACAGTCTTCACATGGAAACTGTTGAGAGGTACTCGCAGTTTTAGACCAAGACAATTTCGCGTCAAAGAATGCGTGCATGACAAGATGTCGAACAAGTCACAGGAGAACTTCAAAGAAGTCAATGATAAAAGACAGACATATACTCAGCTGCGACTGGCGTACAACGTTGTTCGATGTTTGACACAACAAGTACAAACTGCTCAGAAAAGCAGAACGTTGTAGCAAAAAAAACTGAAAGACAAGAATCTTTTCAGAAGAGTATGGATTATGATTGAACATCCCTTCCAATGTCTCTACCAGCTATTTTCTGGTGTCTCAACTATAAATAGCAGGAACAACAGAGACATAAAAACCTTTGCATCTCTGCTCATCTGAATACTCTCGCTGATTTGAATCTCCGACATATTTATTGTCTCTCGGCTGAAACTAAAGCTCAAGCATTAAATGCTATCAAGCGAAAAGACATCAATATTGTGGTTCATTTATTGAACACAAAGCACTCATTGCTATCAGAATCTTTGGAGATTCACCGTGACTTTGAGTACACGAGGATTAAGTCAGCTGACTTAATCTACAACCTTGGTGTTTTTACTTTCAGAGTAAGAACATAGCAGCCTGATCTTGCAAAGGAAGAACAGGTTATCACGGGCAACTGCCGACCAGTCAACGTTCTGGGAAGAACATAACTATCCAAAGGGAGGTTTGTCCTCGGTCCAACTTCGAGCCGGTCCACAGAGAAGATGCAGAGCCTTCGACTGACTGAAGAAGGAGTGAAGTACAACTGCCTGAGCGAGTGATCCATTGTGCTGTGGACGGAGGTCTCTACAACAACTGGCTATAGATCGTGAGGATTGTATCTTCATAACTTAGTGAATTACCGAATCTGATATCCGAAGAGTGGACGTAGGACTTGAGGCTCCAAACCACTATAAATATCCTGTGTTGTTTACAGTTTTATTTACTTTAGGCACTTTACAGTTTTCAATCATCTTGAAACCTTCAACACTTAGCGTGTAAGTGTTTAAGCGTATACACTGCTGACTGAGCATAACTGTAAAACTATTAACCTAATCTGCTGGGTAACTTAAATTGTGTTTCTAAAAACTGTTAAACAAAAACTGCATACTATGAACTAAACTGCTCATATTTAGAGTGTATCTAACTGTCTGATAACTTCCGCTGCACATTATACGTACTCTGATCTGGGACCAACACTTGTCTTCTGTGATTCCTCTGACTTGTTCTCTTTGTCTATTTGTACGACTAGTTGTAGGAAATATAGGGATTTTCGTTGTCTTGAATTGAATCACAAAATTGAAATAATCCCGATTTGTTCATGGATGTTGTAAAAAGTTACCAATTGATTAATAAACATATGAATGCTCCTATGAATTTAATGCAATGGTTTATAGGAATACCTTAAGATGTGTAGAGTCTGAATCTTCTATCGCGATCAATCCAGGTCCGATTTCACCACGCGCACAATTCAAATCTGCGGAAGATGAATTAAATACTTTGCAATTTAATTCAAAGTAGAATTGAAAGAGAAAAAATAGAAATCCAGTTCTCCAAATCAGATCTTCAGATCTGTATTCATTTGTTTTTCCAATCTTGCTACTGGTGAGGATTCCACAGGATTGTGATGCACAATACAAAGTCAAATTTCTTCTCCTTCCAAAGCAGTAGGCGCCGCCCCTCACTCTCTCCCTCTCACTCTAGGGTTTTAGTTGTTGTGACTTATGAAATCTGAGAGGAGAATGAACTATTCATAATGCTAGGGTTGAAACCCTAATGGGCTCCTCTTAAGCAATTTGTTGGGCCAGATCTGGGACCTGATGCAAATAATAAAGTGAGTCTATGAATTAATTAATTCTCATTTCCACAACCCAGGACACAATTAATTAATATTAATTCTTATTCAACACAGAATTAATATTGACCTACCCCTTTATTACCATGTTATGAGAACGGGTTGCATCGACTCAGTGAATCCTCAAATTTAAGGTTATTGGACATCCATTAATTAATTGGAGCTTCTAACATGCTTCACACAATTAATTAATATTTTATTTTCATGAGCAGTACCACTCAACCATTGGCACCCGTGCATGAACTTAATCAACCTGCAGGACTTTAGCACGATGAATCTTATTGAGTTCCTCAGGAAATGTCCCCATCCTATTACTCGGATATGGTAATCTAAATCCAGTTGTCAGAATGTTCTACATAAGTTGTTGTTACCCAAAATGCGGGTATACAAGCATGTTACTCAGGCTCTCCACTATGGCAAGTCAAAGCAACAGTCAACCCGTGCATACTCCTGAACCTTCGTTAGGATTCAGACTCAACCAAGTAACAAGATCTTGTATTCTCTAAAGTTAGACTGAAGAATACATCTCACTATGGTCCAATCAATACGCAACCGCACGTAACAACATATCAAGTGATCAAGACAAATCACTTATTTCTGACTATGTTGCAGCCTACACCGACAGACTTATCCTTGAGCAGTCTCTGCTGTGATTACTATATTTATATCTCGCTAGGTCAAACGATCCATATGGTCTTTCGTGATCTATTACATGCCGCATGATCTCCCTATCGATGAGATAAGAGAATACCATTGTTCTCGCATGTAAGTTTGTTTACAGATAGGAGATAAAATTGAATGTATGTACGCTGTAATAAATGCTTTCAGTATACAAAACTCAACAATCTCTCACTTATACTCAAAAAATTAAAATTCGTTGTCTAGAGTATACAGTATGTCTATCTAGCCTAGCTATTACATTAACCGCTATCAGTGGTAGGCATCCACCTCAGTCCTAGCCCACGAATATGTCCTTTGTAAGCTTTCTATGGTAAGCACTTTATGAATGGATCAGTTAGGATGTCTCTAGTGTCAATCTTCTTGATATACACATTGCCCTCAATATGATTTCTCGTATGATGTGGTACTTCCTTTCTATGTGTTTTCTCGTCTTGTGAATCCATGGTTCTTTTAAGTTTGCTACTGCACCAACATTATCACAATATACTGTGATACTTTTGGGCAAACTCAGAATCACATCCAACTCTAAAAGGTAATTACGGAGCCATACCGCTTCTTTCGAAGCTTCGGAAGCAGCAATATATTCTGCCTCTATGGTGGAATCCACAATGCATTTCTGCTTTGCGCTCCTCCAAGATACAACTCCACCTCCCAAGGTAAACACATAGCTTGAGGTCGATTTTTTTCTCATCCTGGTCTCCTTGGAAATCCGAATCTTTATAGCCCACAAAACACAAATCCTCACTTTAATAAAATAGATAGTAATCTCTAGTTCTCTTCAAATACTTGAGGATGTGCTTTACCGCAGTCCTATGTGTCTATCCTGGGTTAGATTCATATCTTGCTACCATGCCAACGACATAACAAATATCAGGTCTCGTACACAACATGGCATATATGAGGCTACCCACCACTAATGTGTATGGTACAAGATTCATCTCGTCTTTCTCCTTTTGTGTCTCAGGACACTGTCCTTTAGAAAGATGTATGCCAGGACGGAAAGGTAGCAAACCTTTCTTGGCGAGTTGCATGCTGAACCGGGCTATCATAGAATCAACGTAGGATGCGTATGATAAGCTTATCATCATTTTCTTATGATCTCGTAAGACATTGATCCCAAGAAAGTACCCAAGTTCTCCCAAATCCTTCATTTAGAACCGTTCGGATAACCATTTCTTTATATCTGATAATACTCCCACATTGTTTCCAAATAGGCGAATGTCATCCACATATAGTGCAAGAATACCACGCTCCTACTGACACAAAGTCGGTACACACAAATTTTGTTCTCCAACTATGAAAATCCATAAGATCTAATTACATCGTTGAAACGTAAGTTCCACAACATTGAAGCTAGCTTAAGTCCATAAAGAGACTTCTTGAGCTTCCAGACAAGATGTTCCTTGCCTTTATGCACATAATCCTCAGGTTGCTGCATATAGATGTCTCGACCTTCTTCAAGGTAACCATTTATGAAAGCATTTTTGACATCCATTTGCCAGATCTCGAGGTCCATATGTGCTGCTATGGCTAGTATTATCCGGATGGACTTGAGCATGGCAACTGGTGAAAAGGTTTCATCATAGTAAATGCCCTCTTTCTGACTATAACCCTTTGCCACCAGCCTAACTTTGAAAGTCGTGATTTCACCATCCGCTCCCTTCTTTCTCTCATACACCCACTTGCACCCTATGGCCCTAAAGCCATCAAGTAGCACAGATTTCTGGTATACACCCATAGCAGTTATGGATTCTATTTCAAAATCCATGACAATGCACCATTTTCTGCATCTTTATCACTTACTACCTCGGTGAACGTCACTGGATCATAATCATCATGTCCATCTTACGTGCTCAAGTCCGAAGACTTAACCACGAACATATATCTTTTAGGTTGGAATATGACTCTCCCACTGCGATGAGGCTTAGGTTTCGTGTCAGTAGTAGGTGCAATAACTTGTGGTTCTGCACCTTGCACTGGCTAACATGATAATAGTATCGTACCTTTTGAAGGTACAACCACATTTGTATGATGCCTTTCCGTAGGAATTGCATCATCTCCTTCAGTTTCTTGAAGAACTATATCGCTCCTTGATTTATGGTTTTTAACATAATTGTCCTCCAAGAATCTAGCGTTGGTGCTAACAACGATCCTTTGACTCTTAGGAAAGTAAAAACAACCACCTTTCGTTTGTCGATGATACCCCATAAACAACATCACCTTTGACCTACTTTCTAACTTATCTGGTTCCTAACTTAACACGTGTGCTGGACAACCCCAAACTCTGAACTTGCTCTAACAAGGTTTGCATCCAAGAAAGAGTTCACTGGGTGTCTTAGGAACTGATTTAGAAGGTAACATGTTCAAGATATACGCCGTTGTCTCCAATGCGTATTCCCAAAACAAAATGGGAAGGTTTGCATAGCTCATCATTGATCTCACCATTTCCAAAAGAGTTATATTCCTTCTTTCAGCTACACCATTTTGCTGGGGAGTACCCAATGCAGTCCATTGGGATGTAATCCTATTATCTGCCAAGTATTGCGGGAACTCATTCCTGAGGTATTTGCCACCATGATTAGATCGTAATGACTTGATAGTTTTCCCAACCTTCTTTTCTATTTTCGCCTTGAACTCTTTAAATTTCTCAAAACTTTTAAACTTGTAGCAAAGCAGGTAAACATATTCGTATTTTGAGTAATCGTCAATGAAAGTGACAAAGTACTCATAACCTCAATGAGCCTGCGTTGACATTGGTCCACACAAGTCAGAAATGATCAACTCCAACACATCCTCTGCACGAGCTTGACTAGCCTTAAAAGGCCTGAATGATATCTTTCCCTCGATGCAGGATTCACAAACTTGATAAGGTACAGGCCGGATTGAGTTCAATGTACCGTCATCTACAAGTCGCTGAGTACGCTTCAAGTTGATGGGTCCTAGTCTCAATTGTCAGAGATATGTAAGATCCAAATTAAAAGAGGAAAACTCTCTCTTTCTAGGATTATCAGATGAATTACACGCAATATTTGCAGACAATTTATGATGACAGTTAATAACATAGAGAGAGTTAATCAACATTTCACGTTAGATAATATTCTTATTACCAATGATAGAAACTCCACTATAAAAAATAACAGATATCCATTAACATAAAGTTTGGAAGCTAAAATAAGGTTCTGCCAAAAATCTGGCACATATAAAATATCTCTCAAAGTCAAAACAGAATCATCAAAATACAAGGAGAGATCTCTAATGGCTGCTGCACTAACTTGCACTACATTCCCCATGGAGATGGTAACCTCGTCATCCTTCAACACCTTCCTTGGTGTTAACCCCTGAATAGTGTAACAAACATGGTCAGTAGCTCCAGTATCCACTACCCACAAATGGGTAAAAATAGATGCTAAACATGTTTCCGTTACAAATGAAAATGATGTACCTTGTCCTTTAGGATTAAGACAACTCACCTTTCTGCAACAAGCACATTTAAGAGATATCAGGTCGGCTTATTGTTAAGTATAGGAGTGAGCCTATGATTCCTCTGTAAGCGGATGGATTGACTGATTCTCCATATTCGTCCAGTGTGATTTGCACATTCATGCTCATTAAAATCCTCAAAGACTTTATCTTTTCTAGAAGAAACTTGTTGATCCTGTCTCTGGTGTACTTCTTTTGATTGATAAAAATCCTTTCGCTGGACTGGTGAACTTGCAGTCCTAAGAAGTACGTTATTTTGCCCATCATACTCATTTGAAAATAGCTCTCCATCAGCTGGGGAAATTTCTCACATAGACTCAAGTTCATCGATCCAAAAATAATTTCATTGACATAGATTTGGACCAGTAGGATGTCTTCACCATCTTTGATAAGGAACAAGTACCTGCCGATCTTCCCTTTTCTAAATCTATTCTTTATCAGAAATGGGAAAGGGTCTTGTACCAAGCTCGCAGTGCTTGCTTCAGTCCAAATAATGTCTTCCGCAGCTTGTAACTAAATTACTTTCTACGAAACTAGGAGGTTGCTCCACATATACTTCCTCCTTAAGTTCTCCATTGAGAAAGACACTTTTCACGTCCATGTGATAGACCGTGAATCCATAGCATAAGCTAGAAATAGCTGAATAGACTCCAATCTGGCTACGGGGGCAAAGGTTTCATCGAAATCGATCCATTCGGACTGTGCATACCCTTTGGCAACAAGTCTGGCTTTGTTTCTGACTATGTTACCAGCATCATCTCGCTTGTTCTTGAATACCCACTTGGTTCCGATTACAGACTGATGTGACAGTCTATCTACCAAGTCCTATATGTAGTTGCAAGTGAATTCTGCAAGCTCCTCTTGCATGCCATTAATCCAGTTAGCTGATTGAAGTGAATTTTCTACATTCATTGGTTTGATCTGAGAGATGTAGCATGTCAGTAGTGCACTGCCTTGTTTGGTTCAAACTGGATTGGCAATATTATCCAGTAAAACATCCTATGGATGGCTGTGAGTTCATTTAGGTCTCTGAAGCTCATCGACCTGGACTGGTTGAATGAATGGCTCTTCGGAGTGAACACCAGCGACTGGCACATCGGTGAGAAAATAATCCTCTGGAATAATTTCATTTCCTAACACTTGTTGGTCTGTGCCTTGGTTAGTCTGGTCAGGTGGTTGAGTCTGGACTTTGGAAGATTGGCCTTCGTCAGTCTGGAATCCGTCTTCAGTTTGCACTCCGTCTTCAGTCTCAGTTTTGTCCTCGACATCAGTCTGGGTCTGAATGCCTTCAGTCTTAGCTTCACAAATGTCAGCCTGGCCTTCTGAATTGCCAGTCTGAGTTCCTGGGTCTTCATAATCTTATTAGCACCACTAGCTTGGAAGACGCTAGTTTGAATTCCCCCTTGATTTATGCCTTCTTTTAGGGATATAGAATTCAAGGTCTCAACAAAATTGTTTGCATCACAGACCCTCTCGATTGTCTATGGCCAAATGAGGGTGTTGGTTGAGAAGATGATTCATTCATAGATTTAGTCAAGATAGTTGGTTTAGCATTGAAAGAATTCTTTCTTGACTGCTCATTGACATCACTGATCTCAGGAATGTCTTCTCCCAGCTCTTTCATAGTCCTGTGCACCAAAGTAGCCTCATCAAAGATAACATTACATGTTATATCCACAACTTTGGTGGTCTTATTAAATACCTTATATCCCTTGTCAGAAGGGTGCCCATATTCAAGGAACACACCTTCATCAGCTTTGAGAGATAAGGCATTTAATTTCAACTTGTCATAGTTATGAACATAACATGGAGAACTAAAAGCACGAAGATGATCTAAAGAGGGCTTACGACCATGATATATCTCGTATGGGGTCTTCTAAAGTATATTATTGACGCTGCTTTGGTTTTGAGTGTAGCAGGCAGTCATCAATGCTTCGCCCCAAAACTTCTCACCCAAGCAAAATGATACTTGTGAATTCAATTTAAGTTATGTCTTTGTTTAATTGTTAGTTGTCTCACATTACGTTGTATACATGATTATTTTAGTGAGATAATATAAATGTTCTCTGAAAGGAGAAAATCTAAATTAAATTGATTTTGTGATACATGGAAGGAATCATGTCGACAAATCGATTTTGTGACTGCCATGATCCGAATTAATTTAATTTATTAAAGATAATGATTTGAAAGAGTCAACGAAAGGTGCACACTTATGATTAATGATTCTTCACTACATTATATGGGCCAAGTGGGAGATTGTTAGGTTACTTTTATAATAATCATATGATGGCCCATATAATTAAAGAAATGACTCTATATTAATTTACTTAAGATGATGGATATTAAGTATTAAAGAAATAGAGTTATGGGTTTTAATTCCCTTCTCTCTCCCTTTAAATGAATAAAGTTATTTTATTAAATGTTGTATCTTATTGTATAATCTATTACAACATTTAGAATAAAATGAATGGTCACAATCTTTGAGGATTGAAATAAAGAGTCGCATCATTTCATATAAAAGAATGAAATAATTAAAGATTAAATAAAAGGATGCAGCTCTTGGAGACATAAGTGAAGTGTTGTGTCCTTTTGTAAATAACACAACATATGAACTATACCACTATAAATAAATGTCTCTAATCATCATCTCTACGCACATTTAAAAGTAGAAACATTATAGAAATAAGGAAGAGGGGGAAAGAAATGACAGACCAAAGAATTGAATGGAACATCAAACAATTCAAAGAGAAGTTTAAAGTTATAGCTTTGGATGAATGTATTTATATTAACCCTATTTATGTAATTATTTAAATTGGATGAATCATATAAGTTAAAGATCCTAGAAATCTAAATTAATCTAGCATACAATTCTTGTATTTTCTCTTTCTCTTCTTCTCTCGAGCATCAATGACAATGTCTCTATCCACACTCACATCTCTTTCCTTGAAACTCACTCGGGCTAACTATAACTATTGGAAGCCCCATATTCTATCAACAACAAGAGCCAAAGGCCTAGACGACTACTTACTTGGAGCTATTCCACGACCGACGAGGTATCTACCGGCTACAACTGAAGGTGATACACTACAACTCAACCCTACATATCTCAGTTGGGTTAAATGTGACTAGCTTCTTGTTAGCTGGCTTTTGTCGTCTGTATCAAAGTTCATGCTGCTTGGGCATGGGGCGCGCTGCTCACCAGCTTCTGGAATCTGGAGCGTGTTGGAGAAATTGTTTCATAATTCGTCAAAGGCAAGAATTCCGCAACTCAGGAGTCAGTTGCACTCGCAGAAGAAAGGAGACCTATCAATGGATGAGTATATGGCTAAAATACGGGATATTGCAAATGATCTTGTTGCAGCAGGTCAACCTATATCAGATGATGACTTCTTCATGTATGTGCTTGAAGGAGTAGGCCGGAGTTTGATGTCGTGGTAGTGAATCTCACGTCTCACTCAGATAAGTTTTTAGTTGAAGATGTTCATTTTGCACTTCAAACCCATGAATTGCGGATTCAGAATTAGACTGTTACTCTTACATATGTGCCTCTTAATGTAAATGTTGCTACAAATTTATTTGGATTTGGCTACTGCGGCCAGAATGGAGATCGTGGTGGTTTAGGGTTTAGGTGGTGGTGGTCGTGGTTGTGGGGGTCGCTATGGTAAATCAAGATTGTTTTGCCAGTTGTGCGGCAAGAACAATCACGTTGCATACAAGTGTTTTAAGAGGTTCGATCCAAACTTTACTGGACCAGAAGCTTGTGCTGAATTCAATCATCAAGCACACATATCTACATTGTCTTCCGGTGCTCTAAATGATTAGTCTGGTTGGTTCATCGATAGCGGCACAACCACACACAACATCACCAACCTGAATAACCTGCAACTCAAAGAAGAATACACTAGCGCGGAGGCTGTAACTGTAGGCAATGGTGCAACCCTACCCATATCCCATGTTGGTAAGACCCTAATTCCAAGCTCTTCATCTGTGTCTTCATTACTTCTTAATCATATTTTATATGTACCAAACATGACTAAGAACCTTATCAGTATATCTCAGTTCACAAAAGATAATAACGTGATCTTTGAATTTCATCATGATCACTGCTATATCAAGGACAAACAGACCAGTCAAATTCTTTTCAAATGATCTCTTACGAATGGGCTATACCAGTTGGATCTTCGTCACTTATCCCCCCCAGCTACAAAGACATCCACACCTTCGTGCATTCTCACTGCTACTTCATCTAACCTCATGATATGGCATCAACGTCTAGGTCACTCATGTCCAAGAACTTTAAGCTCTGTAATACAATTAGAATGCATTCCCTTTTCACCTAAGTCTCTAGTGTTTTGTAATGCCTGTTGTTTACGAAAAATTCAGCATGTATATTTTTTCTTCTGGCCCCACACGCACTTCAGCTACTTTTTAACTAATACACTCTGATGTAGGGGGCCCTTCTGCCACCCCTTCTATTAATGGATACAAGTATTATGTCCACTTTGTACATGATTACATCAAGTTTACTTCTATCTTTCCACTTCATCTAAAGTCCCAAGTTCCTTCTGTATTCATTCAGTTCTTCACATTTATAAAAACACAATTTCAAACCACCAT
This sequence comes from Plectranthus barbatus, assembly GCA_026898455.1. NCBI lineage: Eukaryota > Viridiplantae > Streptophyta > Magnoliopsida > Lamiales > Lamiaceae > Plectranthus > Plectranthus barbatus. The sequence goes on along the minus strand of JAPKLW010002675.1, from coordinate 9,934 downwards.
CAAATCACTTCAAACTGACTGTAGGAGTGAGTACAAACCACTCACTACATTCTTCACCACTCACGGCATAGCCATGAGACAATATTGTCCATACACCCATCCGCAGAATGGCACATCTGAGAGAAAACACCGTGACATTGTAGATATGGGTTTATCTCTGCTAGGTCATGCCAATATCCCTCTCTCCTACTGGTGGGAAGCCTTCGACACATCTGTGTTTGTCATAAATAGGCTCTCTTCACCAGTTACTCTTTCCAAATCTCCATTTCAACTCCTATACAACAAAGTCCCTGACTATAAGTTCCTGCGCACATTTGGTTGCTCCTGTTTCCTTTATCTTAGACCATATAACATATAAAAATTCCAGTTCCGAAGTATCCAATGCATCTTTCTTGGCTATAGTGCTTCACACAAGGGTTATAAGTGCCTAAGTCCAACTGGGAAGATCTACATAGCTCGTTATGCAGTTCAATGAGAATGAATTTCCCTACACCAAACTGTTCCCCTCCTCGTGTTCTCCCCAAGCTGAACCGGTTATTTCAGCCCCTATACACTTCCCACCTCCCATAATTGATGATCCACCTGACCATCCACCCACACCTGCTACCTCAAACTCAAATCATGTCTGATGTCCCAAATGTTGTAGGTACTCCTACTACTGAGTCATCATCACTTCATGAGTCATCTTCTTCAGCTATTCCACATATATCACCCCCTTCCCAGCATATATCACCTCCTCATCACCATATATCACCTCTTCGCCATCCTATGGTTACTCGTGTGTAACACCCCCTTCTAGCCTTCCCAAAAAGAGGCGAGTTACAGTCAAGGGTTTTCCATATCACACATAATAAGAGAAATCAATTTAGGAATCTAAAACAGAATTTCATTAAGTAAAAGTAAATGTCTTGAAACATATACAATCGGGAAGGAAAGTCAAAAGTTCAGAGTAGTGCAACATGTGTGTTAAGCGTGGTGTGATATGCATATGAGGATGCATATCACAGAACCTTTTCAAAATATGTACAAGTGGCTCCATCTTTACACCCTGCACCTTCACATCCGTTGCGATCAACCTGCACATTTTAGAAATAACGCGAGGGGCTGAGTACTTTCGTACCCCGTGGAAACATGCCCGAAAAATACATTTATAATATGAAAGGTATGCACACACACACACAGATGAACATGGGGTTTTATTGAAAGTAACCATGTCATCAAAAACATTTTTATTTGCCCGGGCTAACTACTGTGTTAACATATCTATTTAAATGTTTTGTAACTGGAAGTTTGGCCTACTTCCAAGTTACGATGAACAGTTGGGGAATGGACGAACCACTCTGCCCACTGTCATCAATTTGTGCACAAGGTCTCAGTATCACACAATTTTGAGACACGATCGATTTTATTTATATTTCATCATAAGGTTTGCTGACCTTAGATGTTAGGTTTGCTAACCTTTCTTTCCACAGATTATCAAGATTAGCGCGAGTACCTATTAGGTCTCGGTTCTTATCTCTTAATCAATCTCTCTGTTGATGGGAATCAACCAGAGGAACAGATATGCAACACAAATATTTTATGCATAGCAATCTTTCAAAATAAATCATTTACACCCAAGCTTTTGAAAATAAAACGCATTTTGATTTTTATAAAAAAATAGTTCCCACCTGGAGTATGCTTTCCCAACAAAATGTCCTTTTGTTAATGTGGTTGAGCTTGGTTCCTCCTTATCTCAATCTCCTACAACCATAATAATACTCAACTAATTAGGATGTACGTTCTAGGACAATTCTACTTAACAAACTCCCATTAACACATTCTTCACCTTCAACTAATATGATTCAAGT
>JAPKLW010002674.1:17528-72044 GCA_026898455.1 Plectranthus barbatus | reverse complement strand
GCAACAAATTGCAGGTTGCAGTGGACAAGTACGAGTCCTTCCAGATGTTGCCTGGAGAAACCATCAAGGAGATGGAGGCGAGATTCAATGCCATCGTCAGCGAGCTAAAGTCACTGGACAGGAAGTGCTCAAATGAAGATCTTAATACCAAGATCCTGTCCAAGATGCCCAAGGAGGACTGGTTCGTGAAGACCACAACTCTGAAGGAGAAGGACCTGTCCAAGATGACTCCCAAGGAGTTATTTGCTCAATTGCAGGCACACGAGTGGGATATCCAGATGGTAAACAAGAATGAGGCCATCCGGAACATGGGATCCCCCAGCATCAAAGCTCAAGACGAAGCTTACTTCGTCAAGAAGGACTTCAAATGGAAGCCCAAGAAGCCCTTCCATGCTGACAGACCTGCTGCCCAGCACAACCAGAAGAAAGAGATCCCAGCCACATCGGGATCTAACTCAAAAGACAGCGAGAGCTCTATCGCTGACCTTGAGCAACAGATGAAGAGACTGGCCGTTCTCCTGGAGAAAGCCAAGTCGAAACAGGGAGTATCTCTAAGCTCATCTGATGGAAAATTCATCAAGAGAGCTCCCCGTGCTTGCTATCAGTGCCAATCCCCTGATCACCTTAAATTTGAATGTCCACAGGTGGAAAAGGGTGAGCGGGAAAGGCTGAAGAAGCTCTTTGAAGAGCGAGCATCCAAGGCCGTTGCCAAGGCCATGCTGACCAGGACAGAAGTTCCTGATATTCCTGACCATGACGACGGAGAGTATGAGTCAGACGAAGAGTCAGAAGAGGAAGCTCTACTGGCACTTATGGCAGCCTTCGGAGAAGAATCAGCTGAAGGAAGTGCTGACAGTGAAGAGGCACTTGCAGCTGATGATCAGGTACAATCATCAGCTCCCCCAATGCATATCATGCCTTCTCACATTTTAGACGATTCTGAGTCGCGTTGCTCCGACTCAGAAGCTGTCACAATAGACATTCTTCAACAAGAATTTTTAAAATTTTATGAAATAAAGAATGTCTTGGCTGGCGAAAATGCTTCGCTGAAAGATCAAATTTCTGTTTTGACCAAGGAGATTGAAAAATCGAGGTCAATCAGTGAAGAGCTAGCCACTTTGAAAAAGACTCACTTTGAGTTGCTCCAAGATTTTCAAATTGCAAAAACTGAGCGAGATAATTTTCACAATCTCGTTCTGGAGCAAGAAAATAGAATAAATTTTCTAAATAAAGGCTCAAAAGACTTGGAAGCAGCTCTAAGTCATTGGAGAAAGCCTTCTGATAAGTCCGGGTTGGGATTTACAAAGGATTTGAGCATAAACCAGCCCGAACAAATCACTACTGGTAAGGGTAAGGGCAAACTGGTAAGTGCATCAGCACCAGCTGGTAATACCAGTCAGTCCCGAATGGCTAATCAGCATAGGAACCATAAGTCCAGATACATAGGTGAGTCATCACGACAAAATCCTCAATTGGCAAGATCCTCTGCTGACAGGACGCCAGCACATCCAAGGACGCAGACTAAGCCGAAATCTTCTAAGGCAAGGAAGTCAGCGTCAGCTGCCAGTGGGATCCGACAGCCAGCACCAGCTGTCAAGGGATTCCACGCACAACCTCGTAAGTATGCCAGTTACCAGCATACTTACAAGGGGTCCCAATCTCAGAGAAATTCTGAGAGAAGGACAATACCTGATAGGAGGAACACAACCGTGGTGGTCCACGTCCTCAGGGACCACCAAGGCAACACAATGTACCGGAAAAACATTTCTGAGGCTCTCAGCAGAAGAGTACTTCCAATGGAGCTACACACACAGCCACACCTTCCCAAATCAAAATCACGCATTATTTTAAAAGGAAGGGAAAGGCTGTTAATGATGTCAGCAAGGATAAAACCAAGCTGAAAATCACCCAAGTCTGGATTCCGAAAGGAATTATCCAGCGATCTAACCCTGCAGGACCCGCAGAAGATCGGGGACCTAAATGAATCTCATTTCTTTCTTGCAGGTACAGGATCATGCAACACAGCTTCAGAGGTCGAGCGAGTGTATCATTGATAGTGGTTGCTCGGCTCATATGACTGGTGAAGAACTCTTGTTCTCAGAACTCACCAAGGTCAAAGGACCTCCAGTCATATTTGGTGATAACTCAAAGGGCAGAGTTATCAGCAAGGGCTGCATCGAGAAGGACGATGTCAGAATCATAAATGTATCCCTTGTCACCAACCTCAAGCACAACCTCCTGAGCATCAGTCAGCTGTGCGACTACGGGTACACAGTTACCTTTGAGAAATCAGAGTGCCAGATCAAAGACAAGGAATCTGGCGAGACCAAGCTGAGAGGTGTTCGCAAAGGAGGACTTTATGTCATCGACTGGCATAGCGGGAAGACTGACTCATGCTTCATAGCCACCAGTACCATGGAAACAAACTGGCTGTGGCACAAAAGGTTAAGTCATCTGAATTTCAAAACTATTAACTATCTGACTAAGCATGATCTTGTAGATGGTCTTCCCAAGGGCGGGTTCAAGAAGGAAGGAATTTGCAAGGCCTGCCAGCAAGGCAAACAAACTAAGAAGTCCTTCAAGAACCAGTCGCCAGTCTGCCCCAGTACCAGTCAGGTACTCGAACTGCTACATATGGATCTTTTTGGACCAGTAGCACCTCAAACCATTGGAGGACGACGATATTCGCTGGTGGTAGTCGATGACTACTCGCGCTACACATGGGTAAAGCTTCTCAGAACCAAGGATGAGGTGAAGATCATTCTTCCAGAGTTGATCATCCAAGCTCAGAAACAGAGAGAAGCTGTGGTGAAGCGGATTCGTTCGGACAATGGGACTGAATTCTGCAACAGTCTGCTGATGGATTTTTGCGCGGAAGCTGGTATCAAACATGAAAGATCTACACCTAGGCAACCGCAGCAAAATGGACTGGCAGAACGTAGGAACAGGACGCTGAAAGAAGCGGTCCGGTCCATGCTGGCAGAGTCCGGCTTAGGACAGAGTTTCTGGGGAGAAGCGTTGGTGACGGCCTGTTACACTCAGAATAGAAGCGGGATCAACGACAGACTCCAGAAAACTCCCTACGAAGTTTATTTTGGTCGTAAGCCTTCTATAGCTCATCTCCGTGCTTTCGGTTCACCATATTATATCCATAATAATGGCAAGTCAAAGTTAAATGCTTTTTCGCCTAAGGCTGATGAGGGTGTCTTTGTCGGATATGGACATCCCTCTCACAAGGGCTATAGAGTATTTAACAAGACCACCAAAATTGTGGAAATAACATGCAATGTTGTTTTTGATGAAGCTACTTTAGTGCGCAGGACCTTACGACAACTGGCTGAAGATGTTCCTGAGGTCAATGATGTTGTTGATCAGTTGGGCAGGAATTCTTCCGATACTCAACCAACTGGTTCGACTAGACCTATGACTGGATCATCTTCACAACCAGTTCCCTCGGTTGCCCATCAGCAAACCGGGAAGGTCGGTGATGCAAATGACCTTGCTGAGACCTTACACTCAATCTCCCTGAGTGGATCTAGCAACAATCAAGGGGGAATTCCGACTGGAATCTTTGAGCCAGAAGACAACGATGAACCAGCTGGAATGGAGGTACCAGCTGATACTGACATCGTTGGTGAAGGTTCGGGAAGTCAGTCAGACAGTGAAGCTGATGAAGAAGTTCCAACTGGTGAAGGTCAACCACCAGTTGCAGTTCCAGCTCCGACTGGTGAAAATATGGAAGCACCAGTCATCAGGACAGATGAACCTATTTCACAACCGGCACCAGCAGTCGCTGGTCCTCCCAAATGGCTGAGGGATCACCCATCCGATGCTATTCTCGGTGATCAAGAAGGTTCTGTCCAGACTCGCCACGGCAGTGCGCTCCTAAGTTGCTTTATTTCTCAAATGGAACCTACTTCCATAGGAGTTGCGCTAGAATCTGCTGATTGGATTAATGCCATGCAAGAAGAGCTTGCTGAATTCACTCGCAACAATGTTTGGGACTTGGTGGAGAGACCATCACATCAGTCAGTGATTGGCACCAAGTGGGTTTTCAAGAACAAGCGAGATGAGAATGGCACCATGGTCAGAAACAAAGCTCGTTTAGTCGCCAAAGGTTACAGGCAATGTGAAGGCATCGACTTCGACGAGACCTTCGCACCAGTTGCAAGAATGGAGGCGATACGGCTGTTCCTTGCGTATGCAGCGTATCACGGCTTCACGGTATTTCAGATGGACGTGAAGAGCGCCTTTTTGAATGGCGAACTAAAGGAGGAGGTATATGTCGAGCAACCTCCAGGCTTTGAGATAGGCACCAAAGTGTACAAGCTGAGAAAGGCCCTGTATGGATTGAAACAGGCGCCCAGGGCTTGGTACGAAACGCTGTCACAATTCCTTATCAGCAATGGATTTCGGAAAGGGAAGATTGATAGGACTCTCTTCCTTCTCAAGGATGGAGGTGACATGCTAATGGTGCAGATCTATGTTGATGACATCATATTCGGATCAAGGAATATATCTCTCTGCGAGAAGTTTTCTCAACTGATGCAGACGTCATTTCAAATGAGTATGATGGGCAAATTAACATACTTCCTAGGACTCCAGGTCCAGCAGTCAACTGATGGGATTTTCATCAGTCAACGGAAGTATACCAAGGACTTAATCCAGAAATATTGCCCAGAGAAAACTAAGTCCCTAAGGATACCAATGAGCACCAGTTGTCAGATATTTCTCGATGAACAAGGTGAATCAGTTGATCCTACCGTTTACCGAGGAATTATTGGATCACTTCTCTATCTCACCGCCAGCAGACCCGACATCTCGTACTCAGTCGGAGTGTGTGCCAGATTTCAAGCTAATCCGAAAAGGTCACACATGGAAGCTGCCAAAAGGATAGTGAAATATCTGAAGGGGACTGAATCTCTTGGAATATGGTATCCCAAAAATGATGAGCTCACACTCATTGGATATTCAGATTCAGATTTTGCTGGATGCCGTATAGATCGAAAGAGTACCAGTGGTACGTGTCAGTTTCTAGGACACAAGCTAATCAGTTGGTTTAGCAAGAAGCAGCACTCAGTTGCTACATCTACCACTGAGGCTGAGTATGTTGCCGCTGCCAGTTGCTGTGCTCAAATAATTTGGATCAAGCAACAACTGGAGGACTATGAGGTGGACACTGGCTGTGTACCCATCTATTGCGACAACAACAGTGCTATGTGCATCACGAAGAATCCGGTTCATCACTCCAGAACCAAGCACATAGACATTCGACATCACTTCATACGTGATCATGTCGAGAAGCAGGATGTCAGCGTAGACTACATCAGAACTGAAGATCAACTGGCTGACATCTTCACCAAGCCACTGCCAGAAGCAAGATTCAAGGAGTTGTGCATCAAACTCGGTCTTATGGAGATTGATGCGAGCTCAAATGTTGAGGAAGAATGAGTCCCAGCTCTCATTCCGTTCTTGTTTTTCTGAAGGATGCTGATTAAGACTAAGTCCCAGCTCTTAGTCTTTCTGTTATTCTTTAGTGGTAGCTCAAAACCACTGATGGTGTCTACTGGCAGGTCTTATCCCATAAATGGCCAAGGAAATGAGTCCCAGCTCTCATTTCATATTTGTCAGCAGACAAACACCATCAGCAGAAGAAATTGGGTCCCAGCTCCCAATTCCCAGATAAGATGCATTCCTGAAGGAGAAGATTATGCTGAATAAAATTGAGTCCAAGCTCTCAATTTTCTTAATCCTTCAAGTTGTCAGCAGACAACTGGCGAATTTCCACGACTGGTGAAAATTGAGTCCCAGCTCTCAATTTATCCAAGTACTCGGGTGCCAGTCGTAAGTACCAGTTGTCAACTGGTAAGGAGGCCATGCTGACAGGGGGAAGTGTTCAACTGGCATATCCTGCTGATGACCAGTTATATTACTGATGTCCAGTTGAGTCCCAGCTCTCAACTGATGATCTCTTGAAGTCCAAGAGTCGTGCCAGCTGTCGCAGAAATGGCGGGATTGTTCAAATCCTCTTGCGTGTGCGTATCTCAGAATTTAATGCGGCATTTAATGCCACATTTAATGCGCACAGTGACTGCGCGGTCAAAAGGACATTTGCGACCAATCAGAGAGCGCCATGTCAGCTACACGGCGTTGCCCACGTCAGCACGACCGCCCACATCGCCAAAGGGAATCGTGCCAGCTGATGACCGTCGATCCTCACTTTTGACGAATTAATCTCGTCCATCCAAACCAGCTTGGCACCAGTATAAATAGCCTTCATTCATGAACGGGAAAACTCTTATCATTCCTTCATATTTTCCGAACATATTTTCTGATTCATCTTCCTTAAGAATTCCCAACATTTACTCCCTAAAAATATGGCATCCTCATCCAACCCCGCTGATGATAAATCATCCTCTGCCACTGAGTCTTTGGAGCTAGACTTGCCATTGGCCGAAGCTCACATGCCTACTTTTACTGGCATTGTAAAGGAAGAAGATATTGACTACACCTATCCATTCAGCAAGCTTGTTTCGCTGAATAAAGCAGCCACCCGCCATCGTCTCTCTCACGCACAAATCAGAACAGCCCAAGTTCAGAAGGAGAAGATTCTGAACGACAAGCTGGCGGAGAAACACCACGGCCCGGAGCTGATGGAGATGATAGACCATGAGCAGCTCCGCCCGTATTTGACGGCGACTCCCAGGACGTTCCATCCTCATTTGGTTGCCGAGTTCTATGCTCGGGCAGTCATTGCTGACGACAGGAAGTCGTTCACAACATCAGTATTCGGCCATCTGATCACGGTCGACGCTGCATACCTCGCCAACATCTTTGGGATGAGGAATGAAGGAGAGGAAGTGGCGACGTATCATAGGGATGATACGGTCGAGTTCCAGCGGAGGTGGGAGCAGTGGAGAAGGGCGGAGGTGACCGTTTTTAAAACGGGGATGAAGAAGTCAGAAATGGAAGATTTCTGGCAAATGGTGTGTGATATTGTAGTGCGCATGCTACAATGCGAGGTCGGCTCGTACGCCGAACTGAGCTTGAGAAAGTTCTCAGTCATGTGCGCCCTGGCAGACGGCATACTGGGCAACTGGGCCAAATTCTTCTTCGGCCGACTGCTGGAGAATGTTGAGAGAAATGTCACCGTGAAGACTGACGGGAAGTTTCTTCACGCGGTGTCATTCGGGCTGAGGATCAGCCACATTCTGGAAGTGGAGATGGGGGATAGAGTTGACCAGGGGGAACGACTGGTTGGGTCAGACTTCATCCCAGCCACAAAGGTGAAATTACCCAACCCCGACTACAAGAAGCCACGCCGACTGAAGGGGAAGACGGCTGTGGACCCCGAAGAGTCTGTCTCTGAAGAAGATGCAGACAAGACATGGGAGGAAGTGCCAGCTGTGGCTCTCCCACTGCCAGCTGCGGCCAAGGATGAGCTTAAAAGGAAGCTAGAGGTTGAATCTTTATTCACCTCTATGGAAGAAGCCGTGGAGAAGGCAACTGGCATACATCCACGGGCATCATCACAAGTGCCAGCCCCCAGGCCCCCTTCAAGCAAGAAGCCCAAGACCCACCAGCGCCAGCAGCCCCAGCCAGCTGCTGCCTATGAGCCAGCATCCGGGAAGATCTCGATACCAGTCAAGAAGTCCGTTCTTGGACTGACTGAGGAGGAGACCATAGAGAGGATGACCCGGAAGCGAAAGAGGGTTCAGACCAGAGCTCAGAAGCTGGTGGAGCAAGCAAAGAAGGAGCAACAAGCCTCCATAGTAAGGAAGAAACAGGCGCAGGCAAGGCTGAAGGCCTTGGCCGACCAGCGTAAAAGAGAGGCTGAGCTGGCAGCCCGCGATGAAGCCTTTGCAAAGGTGCAGGCTGAGCATGAGGCCAGACGTCAGGCGCAACTGGCGGAGCAGGTGCACCAGGTGGCCAAAGGCAAATGGGAAGTTGCCCCAACTACAAGTGCAAGGCCACCAGCACCAGCTCCAGGCCAGATCTTATCAGAAGAATCTTTTACCTGCCTGATGGTCATGGGCGCTGATGAAGATGTACTATCCCTTGTGGATAAGTACCAGGAGGAGGAGGAGGTCGCTGAAGTCCCTCCACCCGCTCAAGGGGGTGGTGGAGGTGAAGAAGACCTACTGGCCGCGCACGGGGGTGCCAGTGGAGGAGTTGAGGAGCGGGCGACCACCCCGGAAAAACTGGCGAGTTTTTCGGACATGAGCTCCGATTCGGAGGAGGAGCCGGAGCAGGCGGCAGCTGAGGAGGTGATACATCACTCCATGGTGCAGAGGATGGAGCCAAGGGATCTGTTCCCAGACCTTGAAGATAAGGCTCGTCGTCCTGGCAGTCGCCCAAAATCATCAGAAGCATCAACATCTTCTGGGCGACCAGCAACATCCTCGCCAGCGCCAGCACGTCATGTGCGCGCAGAAAGGAGGCCATACATGTTCTGCATCCAAGAGCATCAACTGATTGATGAGGATACCTTCCAGTCGCGAGTGACAGGGATACATCGGTGGGAGCACCGCGGGGCAATGGCGTTTCAAGATTCACGAGTGCCTGAGCCATCAGCATTCAATATCATCCCCATCAGCGGACTCCCCCACCAGTCGGTATACGCTTCGAGGATCTCTGACTGGTGTCTGCCCTTGCAGCCAATGGAGTACTTCAATTCCACTCTCTATGAGTATGCTGAAAACATCACGGCGGAGGTGGAGAATGCCGTCAATGACGAAATGATAACCAGCTACCGAAGACTGTGGAGGGTGAATCCGGAACTATGTCTGGAGTTCCGGAGGTGGAGGATTTTCGACCTGTGCCAGCGCAAGCTGACAGTGGAGAAGCGCGCTGTTCTGTATGCCAGGCTAGGGCTTGGTTACTGGAGATCAGAGGAGGCGTGGGCGAATGCATTCATGGATTCTGATCCTAAAATGCACCAGCAGCTGTCTACCAGGCGAATCAAGCGCCGTTTGAGGAGAATTGCAGAATTCAGACAGCTGACTGGGACTTCCGGCCTCCCTAGGCCAAAAATGGTTAAGCTACCATTCCTCCAGTTCCAGCCCTCCAGCCGTGGATACCAGCAGATCTACGCGCTCCGACGCCTGAAGGTCCTCACCGTTCTCCCTCGGATCCCTCCATATTTTGCCATTTTCTTTGATATGGCTGCCAGCGCTCTGCTGGTAGACCACATTGTGGAGGAGGATCCTACCCGTAGTTGGTGGCTGACCACTGCCGTCCCTAATGTTCCGATCGTAATGGGCGACCTTGTCCCTTATAATGAGGACTGGCAGCTGGTGGACTTCACAGCCCCACCTATTTTTGAACAAGGCCCGCCAGCACCAGCCGCGGTGCTCGCGGAGGAGCCAGCAGCAGCCGAGGTACCAGCGGAGGAACCAGCTGCAGCAGCGGTACCAGCGGAGGAGCCAGCCCCAATGGAGATAACAGCTGAATCTGAACCAGCAATGGCTCCTTCCGCACCTGATGTGCCCTCCTCTTCCATAGAAGTTTCAGCGATGCCAATCTCCGAGATCCATCCTCCTGCGCAGCTTCTTGCTTACATTGATGCCAGGATGGATCAGCGCTTCGCCACTTTCCAAGCTGACGTAACGCAACAAATGGAGTCCGTCACCGCCGGTGTCACCACCTTTTTGGCGCGGATCCAAGAGGGGGAAAGTGCGCGAGCACGGGCTGAAGAGGAGAGGGCCAAAATTGCTGAAGAAGAGAGACGCCTCGCAGCCGAAGAGAGAAGGATAGCTGCAGAATGGAGGCTGAAGAGAGAGGAAGACATGGCTGCTCTTACTGCGATCCTGAGGTCCTTAACCGGTGGTCGAACTCAGTCACCAGGATCATCCTCCAAGCCATAGTCTAGTCTCTCTATGTTTTGTAAGTAAATCTGTTAGACTAGTCAGTTACCATTCATTGTACATGTAATTGCTATATCTCTAATGGAATGATTAACTGACAAGTTGATGACAATCTCTTATTGTCCAACAATTGTCTAAGTTTTTACTTACCAGCTGAATTTACACATCCAGTGTAATCAGCACCAGCTCTCATCTTGCATGTTAAATTTATTTACATGCTTATTTGCTCTGTTCTTAAATTTCATATTTTTAAACGAGCAATATCTTTCCTTGGTTGAGGGGGAAGTTGTTTTTTTTTTAAAGCTGATGTTGAGGAAGTAATTTCATGGGTTTAGATCTGATAGGCTTCATTTGTAAAACCCTGAAATCCTTTGTAACTTTCCTCATCAGCTGAGTGCTCGCTGGTTAGGCTTTGATCGCACCAAAAAGGGGGAAATTGTTGGGAAATCTGTCTAAGGTTTCCTTTCCCAGTTGCTTACTTGTTTAGATTATAGTTTTGGTGGATCAAATCCTAAGTCCTACCAGCGTCAGTTGTCTCTACATAGCTTTAGCCTCAAATGTAAAGTCCTGTTTAGGTCTTTTGAGTTGTAAGTCGCAGCTGATCAAGACTCATGCTGATACTATTCACCAGCATGAGAAGAGCTTACCACTGGCTACTGTTCACCAGTTGGGAAAAGTCTCATCAGCAGGCGGCTGACAAAGACTCGCGCTGACACTGTTCACCAGCGGTGAGAAGTGCATATGACTGGCTACTGTTCACCAGTTGGGAAGGGTTTCATCAGCAGGCGGCTGACAAACCTTACCAGGAGAATGAGTGTTCTTACACTATTCACCAGCGGTGATTTCACCAGTCAGGGGAGATTCCGAGAAGAGTTAACATCTAGAGATTTGGTAGACTTTGATGATGCCAGGGCAAGTCACCAGCAGAGACTGCCAGCACAAGATCACCAGTATGATCTACCAGTCAGATGTTACCAGCAGAATTCCTGATTCTCTCTCCCAGCGCCGTAGAGACAAGAAGAAGATACTCTGAGGAATCAACTGACAGAGTATGACTTTAAGGAAGGATAACTTAAAGTCTATCAGTCACAAGACGCCAGTCTTATTCCTCGGACTGACAGAGAGAGCCGTTCTGACACAAAGAGATCTGTGTCAGAAAAAGCGGTCTTAGGTATGGCCTTTCTCCGGAAAAGCATACCTGCCGCCGTCAGAAGGACATCCGAGGTCTGACACCTTTCCGGATGCGTCCAAACGGCTAGAAAGTTTGAATCGGTTCCTGCGGCTATAAATACGTCGCAACTACCAACATTCAAAGTTCTCTCTCTCTCTCTCTCGCTTCCACGGTTGACACATTGAATATTCAGATATCTCTGCTCAACCACCGAAAGAACTGAAGTTATTTCGAGGCTTTTCAAAAAGCTTTCCGTGTGTTAATTTATTCAAACACGAGACTTCAAGCTTTACGCTTGTAAGTTTAGAGATCTCATTTGGTGTTCTTTCTCTTCGAGGAAGTTCACAGCAGCTCCTGTGCATTCTAGCACTTGAGTTATTACGGGCATTCTGCCGTAGAAGGATTTACGTTCTTGGGAGAACTAAACACCCAAATTGCTGTGGAGGTTGAAGTGACGTGCTCGCACTCCATCAGCAGAAGAGAGCTGAAGAGGAGACCAGGACCGGGAGCGGTTGATCTAGTGAACTGGTGGACAAGGCATTCACCAGCTAGAGATAGATCGTAGGCAACCTGTAACTGATTGCTCATAGTGAAATTTCCAGTGCTTCGACTGGAGAGTGGACGTAGATCGATTGATCGAACCACTATAAATCCTTTTGTTATTTATCAGTTTTCTGCATTACTTTCTGATTTAAAACCCAGCACTCAAGTGCTGGTGTATGTTCTGAAACTGATATAACTGTGCAAACTTGGCTAAAATATTCTAAGTATAGATTCACCAGCTGACCAGTTGTCAGCTGCGTACTTAGTAACCAGCACCAGCTGACCAGTTGCCAGTTGTCAGCTGTGAGTCAGTAGCGTGCAAGAAAATGATTAACTTTATATTATTTCTGCTGCGTATCATTTAAACTCTGAAAAACCGGGACCAACAAGAGTTTTAGTGGGAGAGATGACCTGAATATGCCCTTTGTCTCTTTAGACTAATAGATTTTGAATTCTGTTCAGGTAACCTGTTAAGGTTGAGAGGGCAGGTCTTTATATAGAGAGGAGAGCCTATGGCAATTTGAATTTCTATCCGTTAGACACATAAATCCAGACGTTAGACTCATGGATTATATTGTCCAATCGTAGCCCATGCCTTAGGTCTCCTTTCTGCTCTGCCCATTGTCAGTGTACTATACACTAACTTTATGTCAGACTCCTTTACAGCCCAAGGAACCCAGTTTGGATAACCTCGTACTGACTTAGGAATTTTACAAATGCCTGAGTCTGACTGAGGCTTCTTATACTGACTGCTAAGAGTCAGTAAAGTTTAGCCCTCATACAGACTTCCCACAGTCAGTATGGTAAATCCTCATACTGACTTTCCATAGTCAGTAAAGTTTAGCCCTCATACTGATTGCTAAGAGTCAGTAAAACCCTCATACTGATTTCTCTGGATCAGTATGGTAATCCCTTAAACTGACTTCTCCTTAGTCAGTTCAGGAAAGCCCTCATACTGACTTCTCCTTGTCAGTATGGATAGACCTAAAACTGAGTGCTCCAACTCAGTTTTCGGTTAAGGCTAGGCGTGATGATAGTCAGTTCTTGAGCATTCCCCATTGCTCGATCTTCAGTCTAAGTTCTATTACAACTCGATCGATCCTATACAAGGATTACAATTTAGAACTCTAGAAACTGGAAAAACTGACTAAGATGGCTTACATTCTTTGACCCACCAAAACATCAAAAGTAAGGAAGGATTTCTCTAATAAAAATCCTTACATCTATGCTTCCTCTCAACAACTCCATTTTGTTGAGGGCTGTAGCTACATGTTGTGTGATGTATAACTCCTTGATTTGTTAAAATATCTTGCAGGCTCTTATTAACAAACTCAGTACCATTATCACTGCGTACTTTCTTAACCTTGACACCAAATTTTGTCTCCACCATCTTGAGGAAACCATGAACTAGCCGTGGTACCTGTTGCTTAGAGCTCAATAAAAATATCCAAGTGCACCTGCTGTGATCTTCTACAATTGTCAACATATAGGCTGTATTTGTGACAGAATCAGCCTTATATGGACCCCATAAGTCTATATGAACAAGCTCAAAAGGAGCATCACACTTATGTCCTTGGCTCTTGAATGTATTCTTGCTTTGTTTAGCCATGTGACATACTTCACAAGTGGCTATAGCATCATAAGTTTCAGCAGTGCAGAGCTGTTGAATTCGAGGCATGTGTTTCATAGTAGTGAGAGAGGCATGACCAAGTATAATGTGCCATTCCAAAGCAGACATCTCCTTGGCATGAGCAATGGCATTAACTTGAACTGAATGCTGAGAAGAAAAGACATAAATCTTCCCCTGAATCTTTCCCATTCCTACTATGTGGTCTGATTCTTTCTTCTGAATAAGACATTATGCATCATTAAAAATGCATCTAACATTTAGATCACTAACAAGTTGAGCCACAGGTATGAGATTATGTGTGAAAGTAGGAGCCAAAAGGACTTTGGACAAAGTGAGATTATGAGACAAAATAGCCTGTCATGCAGTATAAATCCAAGTAAAACTTACATCAGGTAGATGAAGTCTCTGTGGAACAGGTAAGGTTTCCACATTGTGTAAAAGAGTTTCATCACAACAAATATGCACACTAGCTCCTGAATCTAATATCCATTGATTATGAGATACCATTTCAGACACTCCAAATATATAATGGTTATCATAATTGCTAAAGGGATCAGGAGCAACATGATCATCAGTCAACATGTTAACCTTCTCTTCATCTACCTTCAATTTTTGGAGACACTTTGCTACCTTTTCTTCTACGAGTTTATCCATATCTGCTGCAGGTTCATGAGATGAGACACTCTCATTCTGTGTAACATGAAGGACATGATTTGTCTCTCTTTTCTGTCTAACACCTTTGTACCATTCGGCATACCCATGTAGCTTGAAGCACTCCTTTGCTTCATGCCCTGTGCCCCCACAATGACTGCATTTTAACTTCCTTCTTTCTTCCTTACTCAACCATGGTTTGACAGGAGCTCCTGGCTTCTTGAATTTGCTAGACCCTGGTGGTGGTCGATTTGATGTATACATGATCATATCAGTTGGTGTAACCTGCTGAGATACAACTCGTTTCTGGTCCTCATCCTGAAGCACCATGGAATACACCTTGCCAACATCAGGTAAAGGTTCTAAAAGCAAAATCTGACTCCTCACAACATCAAATGAATCATTGAGCCCCAACAAAAATCTCATAGTTTTCTTCCTATCCTCAATCTTGTTCAAAGCTCTACATGTACAATTATGTGCAAACTGAGCTGTAATCAGACTAATTTTATCCCAAAGAGAGTTCAAATAATTGAAATACTGTATAACTGTTTGAGAACCCTGCACACTGTTTGACAACTCCCGTTCTAATTGAAACAATTTAGGGCCACTACACCTATCAAAACGAGATCCAATCTCCAACCAAAGCCTAGCTGCACTATCAATGTACTGAAATCCTGGTGCTAATTCCTTAGCTACTGAGTTTAGGATCCAAGTATAAACAAGATAATCTGCCTTTATCCAGGCATTATAATGGGGAGAATGAGCAGGTGGTTCAGGAAAACTACCATCGATGAATCGGATCTTGTTCCGACCGCTTAGCGCATGCTTCACACACCGGCTCTAGGTGAAATAATTGTTGCCGGTCAATAAAACAGGAACAAGCTGCAATGTAGTATGGTCATTAGGATTTATATATAAAATATCCTCAATACTCCGATCAGGTTGATTGCCAGCCATTGTTTCATGCTCGCGATCGTTGCCAAGCGAGGAAAAGGGATTGTCGTTTGAAAATTGATCGTCGAAGGTGGATGATTCACCGTGCTCTTCTGCAACTATATTGCGCCATGATTGGTTGCGATTCTTCTTGCCCATAAAAGCAAGAAACTATGATCAATGGAACCTGGCTATAGATACCATGATGAATGTCGTATGAATCGCAAGTTAGGGAAGGAAAATTATTTCATTCATCTTAGCTAAAAAACAAACAAGTCTGCTCGTACATCTACACGAGCAAAACGAAGAAGAAAAGCATGTAAGTTCATGTGAGAAACACGTGAATAATAACCACCTAAAACGCATAAAATAAAAGAAGCGTATACACGCTTTATTACAACGGAAATGAACCAAAGTAAAATCCGCAGCAACCCATGCATACGTAACCATCATCTTCATAACCGAGCTCAAGCTGCACCATCTTCTATCTCCATGAACACAGCAGCGTCAACAATCTCTTCAGTTATTTACTTTTCTTATTTTAATATTTTATGTGAATTGTGTAGATAGATACATCTATTGTAACCTTTGGGAGATATAGAGAAAGATTGTTCTTACCTTCACATGGTATCAGCCTAACTGGTTGAAAGCCCTACTCCATCTCCTTCTTCCTGGCATCGTCCATGACTTCTCTTCCTCACTTTCTCTATCTTCCATGGATTCTCCTCCGATAGCTCATCTAGCTTGCTGAAGCCTTCTCGGCTAATTGCTCCATCTCGCAGTCCTGTGCGTCCGATTGGTACTTGGATACATGCGCGTAAGCTTATATAGCTGCTTCCACATATCAGCTCGACACCCTCTCATCTTATAATGGTCGGGATCGTGTTACCGTTAGCAACGGTGAAACTCTCTATATCTCTCATATTGGTTCTCTTACTATCTTTCCATCATTGGATTTACGGAATATCCTTGTTGTTCCGAGAATTACTAAGAATTTGTTATATGTAAAAACACTGACCCGTGATTGTGCTGTTGAAGTTATTTTTACTGACTCACAATTTTGGATTTAGAATCGGTATACAAGCAAGATCCTCGCCACGGGCACTAACTCTCGTGGATTGTACCACAAGTGCTTTATCGATGGTCACTCAGAATGAGCAACCACATGGTTCTTTTGAACTCTGGCACTCTCGACTTGGTCACTCTTCGCATTCTACTATTAGTTTGCTCAATAAAAATGGCTCTATTTCTTTCTCCGCTTTATTGCGTAAACCAGGGTATATATATACTTCTTGTCAGTTAGCTAAAATTTCTCGATGCTGTTCTCAGTTAATGATAGTCGAGCTTCTAAAGTTTTAGAATTAATACATTGTGATTTATGGGGTCTTACTCCTATTACTTAATTCTGCTATTGATTTTAAATGCTGTCTTTATTGATGTTTTCTCCCTGGCTGATCAACTGGGTTGATCGGATTAATTCGGGCCGCAACCCTGCCTTAGTATTTTGGGTCTCGTAGCTTTTAATACGACGATTGGGTCCAAATAATCTTGAACACAACAACTATAATATATAAAAAATATATATCATTATATTATATTATTTTTATTAATTAAGTGTATGGATATATATTATTCTTACATATAAAATTAAAAATCAATGTGAAATTGAGTAATATCTCACTGCTATATCCATACCATCAATAAGACTTAAAGTTAAATAAATTGAGTTCAATCAAATTAATATTGTTATACTTGATTTATTAATAAAATATATTCAGATTTTTTAAATATATATATTTCATAAATGGAGTTCAAATAAAATCTTAAAAATACTCGCAAAGTATTACTCCCTCCGTCCCGAAACAATTGTCTTGTTTCAAAATGACACAGATATCAATATTGAGTGTAATAAGGGATTGTAATGGTACATTTAGTAAAATGATTAATATTTAGTAAAAAAAAAGGGGACAAAAGGTATTGCAAAATTCAAAATGTTTATTTACATGATTAAATAAATTAATTAATAATGTTTAATTAAGTTAATTAATTTTTAATTATTTCTATTTTGGGAAAACAAGACAATTGTTTGGGACAACCCAAAAAGAAAAACAAGACAATTGTTTCGGGACGGAGGGAGTACGTAATATTTTTGGTTTTCGCTTTCAAGCCTAATTAAAAGGAAGTAACTTTGTAAGATGTTGTAAAAATGTTTTCAAACAAAACATTAAAAATCAATGTGAAATTGAGTAATATCTCACGCAGCAAGCCGAAGGCTTATGAGCCCAAGGCCTAAGGGTTCAAAGACCAATTGCCAAAGGTCAACGATCTCACCGAGGCCAAAGGCCGAGGCATGGCGAGTAGCGCACAAGAGCACCAATGTGTGCCACCTACACAACACACTTTATTATTACACACCATTAAATAATAATTTATATACACTTTCATAATTAGTGTAATAAATCATATGGACACCATTTATTACAAAATCTCTTTATGTAATAATCCTTATCAACCGTGTCACTTTGTGGACTTATTTTTCACTCACCGAAATTTGAATTTGAGAAAATAAATATATCACAATCATGTACTCGTCACGTAGATTAATTTGATAATATTTAATTACGTCGAAATTAAATATTTCATACGAAAACTTTTCATTAAAGTTCCCGAATTTCCAACAACTATATCCACACAGCAAATAAAATTAATATAATTTAATTATAAAATATTTCTTTAAAATTAAAATGCATTTAAATACCACACATCAAACTAGCAATAATATATAGGTGCAAATTGAAATTTGGAGGTGCTCTCACTTTTCAAGCTACCTTCAAATTCTCAAACACAATATCGATCCCATTTTTAGGTTCGAGAACTAAGTTCATCACGGGAGCGTGAACATAGTTTGGAGGGAGAGAGAAAGAGAAATTGGACAATATGAGAGCAAGAAGCATCTTGAGCTCAACCATGGCCAGGTTCATCCCCAAGCAGATCCTCGGCCCCACTCCGAACGGCATGAACAAATGCGGGAATTTGCAGGCAGCCGCCGTGCCGTTGGCGAACCTCTTCGCTTAAACTCGTAAGAATCCGAGCCCCATATGGCTGGATCTGTATGCAAAGTTGTTATCAATATCCATATGACAACACCCTTTGGAATACGAATGCTGTCGAATTCGAGCTCGTTTAGTGCTTCTCTCGACAGTATAGTCACCGGAGGATAAAGCCTCAGGGATTCATTGATCACCATCGTCAGCTGGTAAGTATTAATAAATAAAGGTTAGTTTATTTGTTGTAGAAGCAGGATTCAAATGATAGTTTAATTATCGATTCAGAATCCGAAAGACGTTGATTTGTCAATCTAGGACCCAAAAGATCAAACAATTCTCAATTCACGACTTGATATTGAGGTCCTGAATTGAGAAATATTGTATGATTTTTCCGGGTACTGAATTGAGAATTTTTGTAATCTTTCAAATCTTAAACTATTTTTCGGTCCTAAATTGATAAAACTTCTTTTTTTTTTATTTTGACCTCTTTCATTTGTCGGAGAGAGTCGGAGTCTGGAACTTGACCGTTGCAGACTCCGACGACCTCCTCTCGTAGGCGGTCTTGCCAGCCGGGATTGGAGGCCAGCAGCATGAGGCACCAAGTGGCTGCAATGGCAGTCGTCTCGTATCCAGCTAAATAAATGTTTTTGACATTGTCTATGATGAACTTCTCGATTGCATCTGGGCTGAGATTGCTTTTGGCTGCCCCTTCAAGAATCATCTGCAGCATATTCTTGTCTGATTTTGCATCATTTTTTTGCTTCACCAAATTTAATATTATTTTCTTCAAATCCCTCTGCAGCCTCCATGATCTTCTATTGCTCTTGGAGGGAATATATCTGCATATATTATAAATAACAATTATAACTCAAAATATTAATAAAAATAAATAAGTACATACTGTGCAACGCGCATGCAGCAAACTAGTTATGGGTCACCTCATGCCGGGAATGCCAACGGCGAAGCCTTGCTTGGACGTGACTTGTTGGAGAGATTTGAGTGTCTTAAAAAACTCTTCACCTTTAGCATAAGTGCTTCCAAAACAAGCTCTAGAGATTACATCTCCAGAGAATTTTCTGAGGTGATCATCAATCTTGATGGTTGCTTTACCACCTTCTGCATCAATCATTCATTTCCATGAATCTACCAACATCATTGTTGATTGTTGAATCAAGTGTGTCATTCCCTATATGGATAACATACAAAGACTTTAATTATTGAGAGAACTTTTTTTTTTTTTTTTTGTGAAATTGATATATCTAGGGGATCGAACCAACTTAGACTACCCCAACATTGACGTAAATCCAACCCTTTAATAAAATACTAATTTCTTTTTCATCATCTACACAACTTACAATCCAATATTATTTACCTCTCTCATTAGTGAGTGGCCAATACAACTAAAATTGTCAATTAGAATATTAATTTCTCTCTGCTTTTGTTGGGATTGACAAACTCAATTGTCCCACATTGGATAAAAAAAAGAAGTAGTTTGAGTGAGATATGGTGTATATCTTGTTTCCTTGTTGGACAAGATTTATTTTTATCAGTATAGAATTTGGATAGGAATTAATCTATTTGAGATAGATTAGGATTTAGATATCTTTACCATATGTGGATTGATATTCCTTATGTATCTAGGAATCTATCCTTATAAATACACATGTTTCCTATCATTGTAAACTTGCTCAAACACAATGTAGTTAGTCTAGAGGGAGAGTAGGGTTTGTGTTCCCTAATAACTCTGTAACCGTGTAATTATGTTCTTCACCTTGATTAATATATATCACCGTTGTAGGCTTGGAGAGTGGACTTAGAGCTTATGCTCGAACCAATATAAATCTTTGTGTTCTTTAGTTTCTGTTTGTTATTTGTATTTGCAATCGCTTCAATTCACAACAACTTGAATATAGTATAAAAAAATATTTTAATATTTGACATTTTAAAATAATAGTAATAATGAATAAGTCTTTATGAACTAAAAATTTATAATTATTTGACAGATTAAGACTACGATAATTAATAAAAAAATAAAAAATAAATTGATAAAATATAAATACAATGCATGAAATTTTAAATCGCAGATATATGAACTATAAATTACTTATTCAATTAGTAGGTTGAAATTATAACAATATTAAACTCTTTTTAAAGAGAACTTCGTTTTTTTTTTTTATAGTTTTGGCATTTTTTGAATAATTATTTAAAATATATAAAATTTAAATTAATTAAAAATTAAGTGGCACGTGATCATTTATTATTTTTATTTGTTCTTATCGTTCCAACCTAAATAAAAACACGTACATTCAATTTGATGGGACATGCACGTATTAAAATATGAATAGACTAAGGATATTATATTGTACAAGAAATTAATATACCTTGACTTTGTCATAGAACAAATGAGGAGCAAGAATCTTTCTATGAGAAGCCCAGATTTTGCCATTTGAGGTTACAATGCCGTTGCCAAGCAAAGGCTCTAAATCTGCTGCCTGATATGAAGGTTTCCCAAGATCATGCGATGAGCAACTTGCCACCTCTTTTACTACATCATAATTATTCACCAACAATATCGGTTTATTTCCCAAGGAAAATGTAAATACATCACCTGCCAAAACAACACGAGCGAGTTTCCTTTGAGACTGTAATTTTGTAAGATGGCATGAGACATATAGCATTCTGATCGGAAATTCTCTAATTTTCGATCAAAATTCTGCATTTCGATTGGAATGCTCTATGTTTCACATATATGGTGTCATGAAAACAAAGACTCACACAAACTTTTATCAAATAATATATATGTGATCAAATAAGAAAAATTCATTCCGTGAAAAATATGATAGTTGCTTGAAGCCTTGAATATGTTTACCACGTTGCTTGAATATCAATGCAATGGCGGATCTAGAAATTTTAAACTGGGGGTACAATCTATAAATAAAATAAATTAGGGTACATTGTGTAAAATTATATATAATTAATGTGTAAAATATATATAAATAATAATAAATATATATATTTGATAAAAGGAAAAAAAATTGGGGTACTAGTACTGTACCCCAATATATAGTGTGTATTCGCCTATGTACCAATGTGATATTTATTAGTATTCGAGCAACATGGTAAAAATTAATCAGCAACGTGATAAATATAATAAAACAACGTTTTTATTTTTCATGGGGAACTTTTTCCCACTAGAACCACACACTTTATATATATGGAAGATATAAATGCTAAAAAGTGAAAAGACGCTAAATTGAAATAAATCCTAGACCATTGATTTGGATGGATGAATGGTCAAGATTGAATTTTTTAGATTGACAGTTATTTATTTTGATGTGGTGTGGTTATGGAAATTAATGATGTATAACATAATAACTAAACAAGCATAAAAAACTAACCAATCAAGCATGTTTAGCATTTTAGTACAAACAACATTTTAGCACAGGATCCGCTCCCTATATGAGAGCGGATCAGGTGAGAAAAATCCTCTTGTGAGAAAAAAGAATGAATTATGTCCATTAGACTTGAAAAGATTAACGGTTGATATGCAATCAAGCAACAACTGAAACACAATCAAGCAACAACTAAAATGCAATCAAGCAACATATTAACTTTGTTTGATTGCATATCAACCATTGATTTATTTAGATATAATGGATATGATTCATTCTTTTTTCTCACAGGTCATTTTTTCTCATACGATCTCCTCTCTCTCTATATATTTATTAGTTTTACTTAAACCGTATTGACGCCTCCATTTCTCCAAGAAAGAGAACAAAACATCTCCACTGTTGTGCCGAACCGATGGTCCAGCGGCGGCTGCCGCGGCAGTTGAGAATGCTGCCTTCTTGAACTCCGGGATGTTACCCAGCAACAAGGCCGTCGGCGGCCCTCTAATGCCCTGCTGTTTCAGCACGTGCCGCAACCGCCACGGGGTCGCCACGACGGAGTTATACAGCCTGAAAAGCAGTGTGAGAATCACTGCCAAACCCAAAGATACGATGATTTGGAGCAAAATATGTTTCTCCATCCACACAAATCCTTCCATATTATTGTCTACCTTAAGACAGAAGGTAGACAGATATTAATAGTGTGATCGATCTATTAGATTTTATTGAATTATTATGTCGGAAATATTCTAGTAAGTCGTCTAGGTGGTCCAAAATGATGTCGATGTAAACCTGCTTCACTTTATATATGGAGTGTGACAATAATTACATAGCATATACTCCTTCCGTCCCGTCAGATTAGTCCATTTTTTCATTTTCGTGTCCCGTCAAATTCATCTCATTTCCTAAAATGAAAAAAAATCTTCTCACATCAATAAAATATTAATTCCACTACACTTACAAACATTCGTTTCTGTGCCGAAACCAAAATGGACTAATCTAATGGGGCGGAGGGAGTATAAGATTAATAGACATTCTTACCTTGAATAATATTTAAATCTATAATAAACTAAATTATTATTGATGATGTTTATGTACTGATTGAACATGAAGCCGGGGCATGTTAGCAACTTATTTAAAACTATTTTTAAAATAATAAAGGCATAATTGTTTTATGGACTATTTTTGTAAATTGAATATGTATACTTCATGTAGTCTTTGTGTATTATCTATTTATTTTTTAATTTTATTGAATTTATAAATATAATTAGATGTACAATATGAAGAATAATTTGTATTAGAATTACAATAATAATATATACTATTGATGATTAATTAAAATTAAATATATTTATAATGTATATAATTAAGGTAATTATATTATTTAAATGTTATAAATTAAATATATTTATAGTGTAGATGCCTTGATTGTGGCCAAGAGGTAATACGTTTTGAGATATCTTAAGAACAAATTAATATTCGTATGAAATATGAATATTCAAATTTGAAGTTAAATAAATTGAGTTCTTTACTTGTTTTATTAATTTATAAATGGAATTTTCAAATATGATTTTAATAAATAATTGCAAAGTGATTTTAATTTTGGTTTTCACTTTGAAGCCTAATTAACTAATTCAAAGCATGTAACATTGCAACATGTTGTGAATGCTCTAAAATAATTTGCCTAACTACTACAATATATGAAATTAAGAATCAATCTGGAATAAAAGAGTATATAATAATATATAGTGTAACTATTTGAAATTTGCAGATGCTCTCACTTTTCAAGCTACCTTCAACTCAACTTTTCAAACACAATATCGATACCATTTTTAGGCTGGAGAGCCAACTTCATCACGGGAGCGTGGACATAATTTGGGGAGAGAGAGAAAGAGAAATTAGACAATATGAGAGCAAGAAGCATCTTGAGCTGAACCATGGCCAGGTTCATCCCCAAGCATATCCTCGGCCCGACTCCAAACGGCATGAATAGATGTGGGAATTTGCAGGCAGCCACCATGCCGTTGGCGAACCTCTCCGGTTTGAACTCGTAAGAATCCGAGCCCCATATGGCTGGATCTGTATGCAGAGTTGTTATCAATATCCATATGACAGCACCCTTTGGAAAACGAATATTGTCGAATTCGAGCTCGTTTAGTGCTTCTCTCGACAGTATAGTCACTGGAGGATAAAGCCTCAGGGACTCGTTGATCACCATTGTCAGCTGGTAAGAATTAAATAAAAAGTTAGTTTATTTGTAAAGGTAAAACTACTAGTACAATTAATCATTATCTTATTTTTAATTACCTGTTTCATTTGTCGGAGAGAGTCTGAATCTGGAACTTGTCTGTTGCAGACTCCGACAACCTCCTCTCGTAGGCGGTGTTGCCAGCTGGGATTGGAGGCCAGCAACATGAGGCACCAAGAGGCTGCAACGGCAGTCGTCTCGTATCCAGCTAAATAAATGTTTTTAACATTGTCTATGATGAACTTCTCGATTGCATCTGGGCTTAGATTGCTGTTTTCTGCCCCTTCAAGAATCATTTGCAGCATATTCTTCTCGTCTGATTTTGCATCATTTTTTGGTTTCACCAAATTCAATATCATTTTTTTCAAATCCCTCTGCAGCCCCCATGCTTTTCTATTGTTCTTGGTGGGAATGTATCTACATTGAGATCAGGTGAGAAAAAATATCTTGTAAGAAAAAATAATGAATCATATTCATTAAATCTAAATAAATCAATGGTTGATATACAATCAAGCAACAACTAAAATACAATCAAGCAATATATTAATTAAGTAACAACTAAAACACATGTTTTAGTTATTTCTTGATTTTATATCGACCATTGATTAGGGATTGGGAAAATGTTACCTCATGGCGGGAATGCCAACGGCGAGACGTTGCTCCGACATGACTCGTTGAAGAGACTTAAGCGTCTTGAAAAAGTGTTCACCTTCAGCATAGGTGCTTCCAAAACAAGCTCTGGAAATTACATCTCCAGAGAATTTTCTGAGGTGATCATCAATCTTGATGCTTGCTTTACCACCTTCTGCATCAATCATTCCTTTCCATGAATCCACCAACATCAGTGTTGATTGTTGAATCAAATGTGTCATTCCCTATTAGGACAACATACAAATAGTTTACTTATTGAGATAAATTTGAAGGGTCATATGTGTTGGTCAGATCAGAGTTTGTAATGCACAACGAAAATTTTAATAAACTTATTACACTTATCCAAATTGGTTATTCTGAACTAGTTTGGTTTGTCAAACTTACTTTTAACGTCAAATATTCGTTAATCATTTTTTAGCTATACTTCAACACTTGAGTGTTGAGTTTAAAAGATATGAAAACTGATAAATGAAAGCTATAAATGACAAAAGGTTTATAGTGGTTCGGACACAAAAGTCCTACGTCCACTCTTCAGACTGAGTATGGAAATCCATTAAGTGTTAGATTACAGGGTGCTCTCACGATCTATCACTAGTTGGTGAATGCCTCGTCTGGTGTTCACTAGTTCACTCGCCTAGCCCTCTGTCGTCCTTCACTTCTTAGCTTCCTGGAGTGTGAGCACACCACGCAGCCTCCGAGCCAAAATTGGGGTTTTTAGATTTCTCCCCAGAACTGACGATTTACGGCTAAAAGCTCGTGATAGTCAATGTACAGAAGATACTTGACTGCTGTGTTCTTTCTTGAAGAGAAAAAACACCAAGTAAACTCAATAATTGATGTTTTGAGTCTCGTGTTCACTAAGTGACACACGACAAGCTTGTGAAAGCCTTGAACGTTGAGTAAGAAATTTGACAGAGTTTTGGCTCACTTGAAAACCGAAAGTTTGGTGTGTTAATCTCTTGAAGTCCTCGGTTTTTTATAGTTGAGGATTCCGAGATTTGAGTTTAGAGCCGTTTAGAAACAAATCGGATGTTGTTCAATCCGATGTTTCTATTATCTGCGGTCGACACGTGCTTTTCCGGAAAGCCCGCATCTGCTCCTGCTTTTCAGACTTTGACTGTTGACTATTCATCTTTGTGCAAAAATAGTTACTTTAATCAGTCTGAGGAATCAAGACCGGGGTCTTGAGTTTGTAGACATTAAGGAATCTCCAATCCTTAATTCCAATTCGTGTCGGCATCATTCCTCATATGATTCTTTCTGTCTCTATGTGCGAGGATTGGAACTTGAGATTTCATACTAATGTCATTAGTCTGACAACTCCATGCTGGCTGACGTCACTAGTTTGAACATTGATCCCCAAACTGACTAGTTCGATATTTGGAAACTGGTGAATTAGTTTCTAGCTTGAGTTTCCAAATTGGTCAGTTCCATACTGATCTTCAGTTTGTCTGAGTCCTTTGCGCATCCATAAATTAATCCTTCAGTTTGTTCTTCGATTAGCTCCAACTACAACTCAATTAAACACCTAACACGACTTTACATTTATGATCAAAACTTGAGCTAAAATAGAGACTCTCTAAACTGGTTTTGACCCACCAAAACTAAACAAAGATGGTAGTAAATATGAATATACAAACAATATCAAAAGAGAGTAGTTTTAATTTATTATAGTATTGCCACTTTCCTTTCAAAAAATATCACATCAACAATAATTTTATATTTTATTCATTTTATTTCATTTAACATTTATTTATATATAATGTGTTTATACAATAAATTATAATAATAATAATAATAAACATATTATATTTGCAACTTTTTATTTGAAATTAGATCTCTCTAATTTATAATATATTTAGTATTTTTTAATGATAAACATAATTTCTTTTATTTGTAGGCATTGTCTTTGATTTATTTATTTATGTATTTTCATTAAATTTATATCAATATTAAGATATATAATATAAGAAATGATTAATGGTATATTATACTACCATATAATATTATTAAACAACATTAAGTTTATTTTAAAATTTTATTAAAAAAATAGAAAATATATAATTTTATTAATCATACCCTTATATTATAACATAAGATATTATATATTATACTCGCGCATCGCGTGATTGTAGATCTGGTTATATATATACTGGACAAGAAATTAAAAGGCTTCAAGGGTTATACCTTAACCTTGGGGGCAAACAATTCAGGAGCAAGAATCTTCCTTTGAAAAGCCCAGATTTTACCATTTGAGGTTACAATGCCTTTGCCAAGTAAAGGCTCCAAATCTGCAGCCAGATATGAAGGTTTCCCAAGATCATGCGATGTGCAACTAGTCACCTCTTTTACTACTTCATATTTATTCACCACCACTATTGGCTTACTACCCATTGTAAACGAAAATATATCACCTGCCAAATCAACATAGAAGATATATGTATATATATAGATGAGATCATGTGAAAAAAAAATCTTCATGTGATAAAAAAGAATGAATCCTATCCATTTATCTAAGATATATCAAGCAACAATTAAAACGCAATCGAGCTACAAAGTAATCAAGCAAAAACTTAAAAACAACTGTGGTGTTGACTGCACCATACTCAGTTTTCGGAGAAACTGAGCTTCGGAGAAAACTGTATTCGAAGAAACTGACTTCTAAGTCATACTGAGTTATGCTAATGCTAACTCTTCCGGAGAAACTGACTTCGGGAAAATTGGCTTCCGCCATTCCGTTTTTGGCAATGCCGAGCACGTGGTTTCGGATGTGGAAACTGAGCATGCGTTTGTTTTTCTTTGTGTCAGAAGTGTCAGAAGAATCTCCACGTGTATGCTGCTGATTGCTTCAGACGGTTAGAAGGTTGTTAGAGGAGTGCATAAATGTGTGGTCCTCATGTTCATTGGGTACAGAATAGCACAGAGAGGAGAGAAAGTCATTTTTAGCAGAGAGATCAGATTTGAGAGCGTTCAAATTCTGTGAGAGATACACAAGTGTGAGTGATAAACTAGTGTTGAGAGATCAGAAAGGTGAGTTCAGTTTTCTGTGAGTGAGAGCTTTGTGCTTGAGTATTCTGGGTTTGTAATTGTAATTTCTCCTGAAGTAGTGAAATCCTTAATCGTGATTCTCCTCGTGGACGTAGTTGTTTTATCAGCGAACCACGTTAAACTCTGCGTTTGATTCTTATTCTTGTGCTCATTTCTGTCGTGTTTTGATTAGTCAGTTTTTCGTACCTGTTTCGATTGCGCACTGAGTTGATTGTTTAATCACACACAACAAGTGGCGCCGTCTGTGGGAAACAGAGACATGCGCAATCGATTTTCGTGGTGGATATCAATTCTTGTGTGAATTGATTGAGTTTGTGTTTTTGATCAAGTGTCTTTTCGAATTTGTGAGTCATGTCTTCAAGAAGATATGAGATCGAGAAATTCACTGGGAAAAATAATTTCAGCTTATGGAAGTTGAAAATGGAGTCTGTGTTGACTCAGCAAGGGCTCGACGAAGCTCTTCTCCCAGATGATAAGAGTTTTACTTTGAAACTCCAGAACAGAAACTCAAGCTTCTTAATAAGGCAAGGGGTCCCTTGTTTCTGAGCCTTGATGATAAGGTCCTGAGAGAAGTCTCGAAGGAGAAGACAACAGCAGATATTTGGAAGAAATTGGAGAGTCTGTATCAGACTAAATCCCTCGCAAACCGGTTATACATGAAGCAGAGGCTCTATTCATGTCGGTTATCTGATGACAGAAGTATTGTTGAGCAATTGGATGAATTCAGCAAGGTTGTTTATGATTTGGAGAATATAGGAGAGAAGATCAAGGATGAAGATAAGGCTATCCATCTCCTCAATGCTCTTCCAAAATCTTATGCAAATCTGAAGGATGCTATGATTTATGGAAGAACTGGAACTATCACTTTGGATGAGGTTCAATCTGCCATTAAAGGGAAGGAGATTGAGAAGGCAGCTTACAAGAGTGGGCATGATGCCATGAGTTTAGGGCTCTTTGTGAAGAAGAATCAGGGTGGTAAGTTTCAGAAGAAGGGGGGCAATTTCCAGAAGTATGGTGGAGCTGACAAATCTTGTTTTCAAACCAAGAGGGAGAACAAACCTGCCTCATATCAGTCCAAATGAAAATCGGTTGAGCCGAAATCCTATACCCCTCACCAGGAGACATAATTGTGCCATTATTGTAATAAGCCTGGACACTTTGTTCGGGAGTGTCCTGTGCTGAAGCAGAAAGGTCAGCAGGGACAAGGCTCAAACACCGTTAGATGCCTTGAGGAGCACTTTGATGAGGTGCTGAATGTGGTTGATCATCCTGGTGAGGATGATTGGATTTTGGATTTGGGCTGTTCGTTTCATATGTGTTACAAACTAGAGTGGTTTGTGAACATCGAGAGGAAGAACATGGGCACCGTTATGCTGGGCAATAATCAGGTGTGTCAAATCGAGGGCATCGGATCTGTGAGGATTAGAAATCACCTAGGAGTGGTAAAGGTGCTTTCAGAGGTAAGGTTTATACCTCAGATTCAGAGGAATCTTATATCCTTGGGAACTTTGGAAGCTAAGGGATATAGCTTCGTTGGAATAGAGGGTGGCATCTCTGTTATGAAGGGACCAGCTGAGATTCTGAGAGGAAGACGACACAACAACATTTATTACCTATATGCTGAAACTGTTGTCGGAGAGGCTGTTGTGGTGAAGGAGGATGGCTGCAAATTGTGGCACCTTAAGATGGGTCATGTCAGTTTGAGAGGGTTGAACGAACTGAAGAAATAGGGACTGATTCAGTTTTGTGAGGAAGATATATAAGCACTTGTGAGGAGTGCATTCTGGCGAAGAGTAAGAAACTGCCATATCACCCAAGCAGCAAGAGGAGCAGATTACCTTTGGAGTATCTGCATGCTGACCTCTGGGGCCCCTTAAGGACCGAGACCCTTGGAGGAGGAAGATATTTCCTCTCCATTATTGATGATTACACCAGGAAGGTGTGGGTTCATATTTTGAGGACCAAGGATCAAGCCGCTGTGAAATTCAGGGATTGGTGTGCTCAGGTCGAAATTAAGAAAGGAATAAAAGTGAAGTGCCTAAGAACTGACAATGGTTTGGAGTTCTTATCTGAGGAGTTTGATTCTTTCTGCAGGATAAAAGGAATCAAGAAGCACAGAACTGCTCCTTACAACCCTCAACAGAATGAGGTTGTGGAAAGAATAAATATGACATTGTTAGAGAGAGTAAGATGTCTATTACTCAGTTCGGGGATGTCAAAGAGATTTTGGGGCGAGGCTCTTGCTACTGCTTGTTACCTGGTCAACAAGAGTGCGTCTGTGGCCTTGGAGTTTAAGACTCCTGATGAAATGTGGTTTGGCAAACCTGCTAACTACTCAATTTTGAAGCCATTTGGCTGCCTTGCGTATGCTCATGTGAAGCAGGATAAGCTTGAACCTCGAGCTTTGAGATGTGTGATGCTGGGATATCCAGCTGGAACCAAGGCTAATCGATTATGGTGCCTCGAGAAGGGTCAGCAGAGGGTGCTTACTTCGAGAGATGTTACTTTCAGGGAGTTGCAGATGCCATTCCTTGGAAATAAGGAGGAAGGCACTTTTGAGAGGCAGTTTGATGACGAATTCAGTTTGGAGAAGAACCCAGTTTCTGTGGAAATTGAGTCTGAAACTAAGGCTCAACCTGAACCTCAAACTGAGTCAGAGACAGCATCGCTCGACACCTATATGCTAGCTAGGGATCGAGTTAGGAGGGAGATTCGACCTCTTAAACGTTTTTTAGAGGTCAATGTAATCTTTCTGAGTTTATATATTGTTGAGAAATTACAAGATGAAGAACCGAGTATCTTTGAATAAGCTTGTGCCAGTGCTGATAGTGATAAGTGGAAGCACGCTATGGATGAGGAAATGGCTTCTCTGCAGGAGAACCAAACCTGGAAATTGGTGGATAGGCCGAGAGGCCAAGCTTGTGTTAGGTGCAGGTGGATCTTCAAAAGGAAAATTGAGAATGCTGACTCAAAGAAAGTCAGGTTCAAGGCCAGGTTGGTAGCTAAGGGCTACACTCAGTGAGAAGGAGTGGATTTCAATGAAATCTTCTCACCGATTGTTAAACACAGTTCAACCAGATTGCTGTTGGCTATTGTTTGCCAGATGGATCTGGAATTACATCAATTGGATGTAAAAACTGCTTTCTTGCATGGAAAGCTTGAAGAAGTGATCTTCATGGAGCAACCTCCTGGTTATGTTGAATCAGGGAAGGAGCACAAGGGGTGCTTACTTCAAAGGTCTTTGTATGGCCTGAAGCAGAGTCCTTGGTAATGGAACAAGAGGTTCGATGAGCACATGCTGGGGATTGGCTTCTCGAGATCGAACTTTGATAAGTGCGTATATCTCAGGCGTGGGAAAGATGAGAGTCTGGTCTATCTTCTGTTATATGTGGATGACATGCTTTTGGCTGGAAAGCATATGTCGGATGTCAAGCAGGTAAGGCTTGATCTTGCTATGGAATTCGATATGAAGGATCTGGGTGAAGCATCCAGAATTTTGGGGATGGACATCCTGAGGAACAGGAAACTTGGAAAGTTGAAATTGCTGCAATCAACTTACTTATCCAAGGTTTTGAAGAAGTTTGGGATGGAGAAGTGCAGGCCTTTGGCGATTCCTTTGATGCTTGATTCAAAACTGAGTCAAGACATGCAACCCAAAACTGAGGAGGACAGACAGTTCATGGAAAGGGTGTTGTATGCAAGCTTAGTAGGGAGTGTCATGTACTTGATGATTTGTACAAGACCTGATATATGCTATGCAGTCAGCATGACGAGCAGATATATGGCGAGTCCAGGAAAGGATCACTAGAGCTCACTGTTGGGGATACTGAGATACCTCAGGGGAACCAATCAATTTGGATTGAATTTTGAGAAGAGAAATTTTGGGGATGCAGAGGCTCTGTATGAGTATGTTGACTCAGATTATGCTTCAAGCATAGATACTCGGAAGTCTCAGATTGGTTTTGTGTTCATTTTTTTTGGAGTAGCTGTAACGTGGAAATCGAACTTACAATCCATGGTGGCTTTGTCGACGACAGAAGCTGAGTTTATGGCAATCACTGAAGCCATAAAAGAAGCCATGTGGCTGAGAGGGATTGTGAATGAGCTTGAATTTCCACAAGAGACAGTTACAATTTTCTGTGATAGCCAAAGTGCGCTTTGCTTGGCTAAGCATCCTGTGTTCCATAGCAAGTCGAAGCACATCGACGTCAGGTATCATTTTGTGCGAGACATTTTTGAGAAGGGATGGGTCCGATTGGAGAAGGTCCATAGTTCAGAAAAAGCAGCAGATTGTCTGACGAAACAAATTCCTTCAAGTAAGTTTAAGCATTGTCTTGAGCTTATGTCGGTGAACTGAGCTCTGTTTACACTTGGGGTCCCGAGTTGGGGACTGAGTGGGAGGAGATGATCGAAAGTTACTACAGTCAGGAGGGAGATTTGTGGTGTTGACTGCACCATACTCAGTTTTCGGAGAAAATTGTCTTCGAAGAAACTGACTTCTAAGTCATATTGAGTTATGCTAATGCTAACTCTTCCGGAGAAACTGACTTTGGGAAAACTGGCTTCTGCCATTCAGTTTTTGGCAATGCTGAGCACGTGGTTTCGGAGGTGGAAACTGAGCATGCATTTGTTTTGCTTTGTGTCAGAAGTGTCAGAAGAATCTCCACATGGCTGCTGTTGATTGCTTTAGACGGTTAGAAGGTTGTTAGAGGAATGCATAAATGCGTGGTCCTCATGTTCATTGGGTACAGAAAGGAGAGGAAGTCATTTTTAGCAGAGAGATCAGATTTGAGAGCGTTCAAATTCTGTGAGAGATACACAAGTGTGAGTGATACACTAGTGTTGAGAGATCAGAAAGGTGAGTTCAGTTTTCTGTGAGTGAGAGCTTTGTGCTTGAGAATTCTGGGTTTGTAATTGTAATTTCTCCTTAAGTAGTGAAATCCTTGATCGTGATTCTCCCCGTGGACGTAGCTGTTTTATAAGCGAACCACATTAAACTCTACGTTTGATTCTTATTCTCGTGCTCATTTCTGTCGTGTTTTGATTAGTCAGTTTTTCGTATCTGTTTCGATTGCGCACTGAGGTCATTGTTTAATCACACACGACAACAACCATGCAATATTGTAATCAATCATTTAGTCCCTAGAAATAGAAATATATGTTTAACCATTTTCAAAATTCAAAATATTTGACTGTGGTCAAATATAATAGTAAGAGATTAATTAATAATATTAAAAGTTAATCGAACATTCTCCACTTGGTTAACGCATCACTACCATTTCAATAATTAGAAATAAAACGTACTAATCATGGTGGCAGGTTCTGCACATAAAAGAGAAAGGTTTTCCATTCTTGAAGGTTACTTTTTGACTAACAAGTTACGTCAATCTCCGAATAAGTTTGTCTTAAGATTGATCGGTTGTCGAGTTACAAGGAGTCTCAAGTATTTAGCGTGTTTGTCAATTATCAGTCTCAATAACTTGTAGCCGGCTGTGAAATTTTAGGTGGAAGGAAGCGCACAAGAGATTAAAAGGCTTTGCTTTGGTATTATATAAATTAAATACATTTTAATAAAAGTTTTTAGCGGTAAGGCTCTAGTAGGTTTATAGATAAACCTATGAAAAAATGAATTCTTTATTCTTATGTGCTGCTGTTTTTATTTTTTGTATTTTTTTTTTGCTGCATGTTGTTTTGAATGTTACAACATTTATTCTGACTGCACACACAAATTTGTTTTAAATTTTTACAATAAATCAGACATTATATTGTAGCAACTCCCTTAACATTTATCTTCTAGAGCCAGTGGTTGTAAGATATGTCCCATGTGTGTGATATATTTATTATTGATTAATTGATAAATAGATTATTAATTGGATAAGTCTAAATAATATATGGGATATCTGGAGCAGATTTGATATTAATTGATATTTGATGGGAATATCAATTTTATGTGGGATATATATTAACCCTATAAATAGGGACTAGGTCCTCAATTCCTGACATAATAGTTTTCTGTCAAACCCTAACCGCCATCACGAACATGAGAGAAAATGAATAGAAGTCAAGGAAGAGAAACACTAGTCTTCTGCAATTCTTAATTCTACGATGGAGAAAGGTAAGTAATTAATTGCGAGAGCCATTGATTTCAAGATCCTACAAGTTTTCTATTTTACTCAATTAATAGAAAACCACATGAATAGTTTTACATGTGGTATAGAGCCAGGTTATGAAATTATTGATTCTCCATTAATGTTTTCTCATGAATCTAATCGTGAAATTAAACTGATTTTTCCGCTGCAATTTGGATCGAAAATCTTTCCTTTGAAAGTTATTGAGTCACGCAATTGCCTTAGTAATGATTTCACTGCGAATTATTTGTTTGATTGATTAATTTATGTGTATTAATTAAATCAATTATTGTCCATGAAAGTCTCGCCAATTTAGTTTTATGGATTGCAATTGAATGTTGATAAATTGGCGTCAATGGATTGTCGAGAACTGCTAGTCGATTGGTTATATGCCCATGATTGTTATATTGAGGTTTTCGCGTGCGATGCTTATTGTCGTTGTTATGATTTTTCGTTATTATGCATCTAATACTGAATGAGATCGCTAATCGCGAAATTATGAGTAAAAATTTTATGTGTTGCAATTAATTGTTTGTTTAAAGGTATGAATACTTGTATTATTTGTTATTCATTAGTATGTTTAATGAATAATTAAATATCTTGCAATACATATATAT
Source organism: Plectranthus barbatus (assembly GCA_026898455.1). NCBI lineage: Eukaryota > Viridiplantae > Streptophyta > Magnoliopsida > Lamiales > Lamiaceae > Plectranthus > Plectranthus barbatus. Next base: position 38,122 of record JAPKLW010002674.1, on the reverse strand, counting down.
ATGGTAATTATGGTATCAAATATTATGAAAGTTTGTTAATCAGCAGAGTGGTCAAACTTGTATGGTTATTTGATTCCAAATTATTTATTCAATTACCCATAAAATAATGGATGCTAATTGAATATATTGGATTATGGGTATATTGAAATTCGTTGTTATAAGGCATTTATGGGTCTCCCAAAGGTTGATCATTTGTCTTTCTAACAATGAATATAAATGTGTACAATTGACTTGTACTGTTGGTTTATTTATATATCCAAAGATAGTAAATAAACTCAACTGGTACTCGTTGTATTGTCAAATAATAGTTTAAATTATTAGCATTATTATGTGTGAATTGTTGTGTGTTGGTGTATCGCCCAAAGGAGATCACCAATATACATGAATTGTTTGTTTAAGTGGATTGTTTGTTTAGCATGTGTTTTATGTCTCAAAATTTATGTTTAATTTTATTATGCAGCAATTGCTCTCAATAATATAAGTTCTCATGTCTCGTCTGTTCCAATTTTTAATGGGCTTAACTTCTTTGATTGGAATGAGCAAGTTCAGTTCCATCTTGGTGTGATGGATCTTGACCTTGCCATTATGGAAGAGAAGTCCGCTGCTATTACTGATGCTAGCAGCGATGAAAAGAAAGCCCATTTTAAAAGTTGGGAAAGGTCTAACAGACAGAGCTTAATGTTCATGAGAATGACTGTCGCAGACAGTATTAAGACAGCTCTCCCTAAAACTGAAAGTGTTAAAGAATTTATGAAGTTTGTGGGAGAGCGCTCTCAAACAGCTGATAAGTCTCTTGCTGGGACATTAATGAGTACATTGACCACCATGAAGTTTGATGGTTCACGTACTATGCATAAACATGTCATTGAAATGACAAACATTGCAGCAAGGCTTAAGACCTTGGGAATGTCAGTGGATGATAACTTCCTAGTACAGTTTATCATTAACTCGTTACCAACTGAATATGGCCCATTTCAAATGAGCTATAATACCATGAAAGATAAATGGAATGTGCATGAACTGCACAGTATGTTGGTGCAAGAGGAAACGAGACTTAAGAATTTGGGAAGTCATTCAGTCCATTATGTGAGCCACCAAGGTAATCAAGGAGCTGGAAAGAAATTCATGAAGAAACATGGTAAGGATAAGAAGTCATTAAAGATCAATGAGGCTTCTAGTAAGATCCAGAAGAAAGAATCAAAGACCCATAACTGTCACTTCTGTGGAAAGCCTGGACATATCCAAAAGGATTGTCCGAAACGTAAGGCTTGGTTCGAAAGAAAAGGTAAGCTTAATGCTTATGTATGTTTCGAATCAAATTTAACTGTAGTTCCACATAATACATGGTGGATTGATTCTGGATGCACTACTCATGTTTCTAATACAATGCATGGATTCCTTACAATCCAGACCATAAGCCCGAATGAGAAGTTCGTCTTCATAGGGAATCGAATGAAAGCTCGAGTGGAAGCAGTCGGGACTTATCGTTTAATCTTTGACACTGGACATCATTTAGATTTATTGGAAACTCTTTATGTACCTAGTTTATCTAGGAATTTAGTTTCATTATCTAAACTTGATGTTACTGGATACTCTTTCAATTTTGGTAATGGATGTTTCAGTTTATTTAAGCATAATCATCTCATTGGTACTGGTGTTCTATGTGATGGTTTATATAAACTGAAATTGGATGGATTGTATTCTGAAACTGTTTTAACTCTGCATCATAATGTTGGCGCTAAGCGTGGTTAGTTAATTAAAGTTCTGCTTTATTGTGGCATAAGCGTTTGGGTCATATTTCTAGAGAAAGAATGGAAAGACTTGTAAAGAATGAAGTCCTTCCTGATCTAGATTTTACGGACCTGAATATTTGTGTGGATTGTATTAAAGGAAAACAAACAAAACACACAAAGAAAGGAGCCAAAAGAAGCACTCAGCTTCTTGAAATTGTGCATACTGATATATGTGGACCTTTTGATGTTCAATCTTTCGGAAAGCAAAAGTACTTCATTACCTTTATTGATGACTATTCACGTTATGGCTATGTCTATCTATTGCATGAAAAGTCACAAGCAGTAGATGCCTTGAAATCTACTTGAATGAAGTAGAAAGATAATTAGACAGAAAGGTTAAAGACATCAGGTCCGATAGAGGTGGTGAGTACTACGGAAGGTATGATGAAACTGGGAAACACCCAGGTCCATTTGCAATACTCCTCTAGAAACGTGGCATTTGTGCACAGTATACAATGCCAGGTACACCACAACAAAATGATGTATCAGAAAGGCGTAATAGAACTTTAATGGATATGGTTAGGAGTATGTTAAGTAATTCAGATTTACCCTTATCTTTGCGGATGTACTGTTTGAAAACTGCCATGTATTTGTTGAACAGGGTTCCTAGCAAAGCAGTTCCTAAGACTCCTTTTGAACTGTGGAGTGGCAGGAAACCCAATTTAAGTCACCTGCATGTTTGGGGTTGTCAGGCAGGAGTACGAATTTATAATCCACATGAAAAGAAATTGGATGCAAGGATAATAAGTGGATACTTTATTGGTTATCCAGAAAAGTCAAAAGGGTATATATTTTACTGTCCTAATCATACTACGAGAATTGTTGAGACTTGAAATGCAAGGTTCATTGAGATTGGTGAAACCAGTGGGAGTAATGTTTCTCCACGCACTGTGGGTATTACTGGAGTTAGAGTACAAGTCCCTTTGATTTGTAACAATAAAGTCAATGTTGTCCCGACTGTTGTATCGAATAACAGTGGAAATGAGCAACCGAATGATGAACCCACAATTGAGCCACCAATTGATGAACCTATTGAAGAAGTACCACAAGAAATAGCATTAAGGAGGTCTGAAAGGCAAAGAAGACCTGCTATTTCAAATGACTATGTGGTATATTTACATGAGTCAGAAACTGACTTAAGCATTAATGATAATGATCCAGTCTCATTTTCACAGGCCATGAGTTGTGATAATTCTGATGAATGGTTAAACGCCAAGAAAGAAGAGTTGAAATCAATGGAACATAATGGTGTTTGGGATCTTGTAGAATTACCAAAAGGTTGTAAGAGAGTTGGTTGTAAGTGGGTCTTCAAGACCAAACGTGACTCTCATGGTAATCTTGAACGGTACAAGGTCAGACTTGTTGCCAAAGGTTTTACTCAGAAGGATGGAATCATTATAAAGAGACATTTTTGCCTGTCTCACGAAAAGATTCCTTCAGAATTATCATGGCGCTAGTAGCTCATTATGATATGGAGTTACATCAAATGGATGTGAAAACTGCCTTTCTTAATGGAGAATTAGAGGAGGATGTTTACATGGACGAACTGATAAGCTCATATTTATACTCACTTATCTATATTTTTCTCCATTGTTTCAGTGCAATTAGTTTAGGTTTTTACTTATTTCTGTGCATGAGATTGTTTTAGAGGATGTTATGCCCTTTGTGGTGAGTTTTGCAGGTATTTATGGTTAAAAAGAGGTGAAATGATGAAAGAGCTGAGTTACACAGAGTTGTCGCTTCGATTGACGCACGGGAAGTCGACCAAGTTGGAAGACGAAGCCAAAAACCCAAAATAGAGCCTCTGTGGCGATCGACGTGGTGCATGTCGATCGACACAGAGGTCGGACGTCGATAGTGAGCAAGGCAGAAGAGGAAGGGCTTGACACATGCAGGTGTGTCGATCGACAGGCTCCCTGTCGATCGACACGGAGGACATTGCAGGCATGTCGATCGACAGGCTCCCTGTTGATCGACACGGAGGTCAGAGAAGGTGGCTCGACATGGAGTTCAATCCGAATTTCGATCCGATGCTTGTGTCGATCGACAGGGTGCCTGTCGATCGACACAGAAGCCCGACATGGAATTTTCAGCCTGTTTTGGAAGATTTTGTTATTTTAGCCCAATACCCAAATTATGTCTTTTTCTCTCCTCTATAAATAAGACTCATTAGGGCACGGATTTTATCACTGTTTTTATTCATTATTTTACTTAGAATATTGGAGCATTGGAGTTTTTCAAGACATTGAAGGTTCCTATTCCATTTGTAAGTTAATAATATGTTTGCTTTTGTTTTAGTCATGTTTGTGGCTAGAACCCTAATAGGTTCTAGGGTTATGATTTATCTTTTCTGATACATGTTTATTGAAATCAATTCTTTTGGCATGGTTTAATTCTCTGCGATTAATTTAATAATCTAGATTAAAAGAAGGACCGAGAGGTGAATTTAAGTCTAGGTTTAAAGTTATCAATTGAAGGACTGAGAGGTGAAAATTGTTAATAGGAAGAGAGAATTAAATATGTTGGTTTTTGTCTCAAAAGGAAGAAACTTGCATAGGAATTAATTAGATAATTATTGAGATTAACTGAATTGGTGTTCTTGAGACCGAGAGGATAAAGTCACTATTTAGTAATCTAGGATTTAAATTGCCAGACCAAGGAATTTAATCCACTTGAATCTGATGTTTTCCCCATTGCTGAGTTGATTGAAATTGCATGTTGATGATTAGATTATCTGCCCTAGGATCTGTGCTTTCTTTAATTGTTTTTAAACCCTTTATTTTATCGCATTATCATCTTTAAATTTTCAAAACAAAATCCCTTTTCCAAAATCCTCAAACTTCTATATTCTAGAAATTGTGGCTAGTATTTTGGGTGTTTCGTTGTATTGTCCCTGTGGGATCGACCACCTTCAGGTGTAAAAATATTATTTGCTCGCTGCAATCTGCAATTATCACGAACCAATGAGTTTTGCAATTAAGGGAAAAGAACACATGGTATGCAAATTAAAGAAATCAATATACGGTCTCAATCAAGCTTCCTGCCAATGGTATTTGAAGTTTAATAATACCATTGTTTCCTTTGGATTTCAAGAAAATACTGTTGACTGGTGTATATATATTTCAAAGTTAGTGGGAGTAAGGTTATATTTTGATACTGTATGTTGATGATATCTTGCTTGCAACTAATGATCTTGGTCTTCTTCATGAAACGAAGACTTTTCTTTCTAGTTACTTTGGAATGAAAGATATGAGTGAGGCAAGTTATGTGATAGGAATAGAAATATTCCGTAATAGATCACAAAGAATGTTAGACTTGTCTCAAAAGCTTATATCAATAAAGTACTAGAACGGAAACAAATGGAAGCATTTCCATATGTATTAGTTGTTGGGAACATATGTATGTTCAGATACCAAAGCAATCCATGAACGGAACACTGGAAAGCTGCAAAGAAGGTTCTGAGATAAATAAAACAATCCATTATTGTTACATTTATGATGAAAGTTAAATTTGTAGCATGTTTTGAGGCTATAATTCAGGCGAATTGGCTACGAAATTTTATTTCAGGGCTTAGAATTGTCGATAGTATGGCTAAGCCGCTGAAAGTGTAATGTGATAACTTCGTAGCAATTTTCTTCTCTAAAATGACAAGTACTCTAAAGGTGCTAAACTTATGAAATTAAAGTACTTTGCCGTGAAGGAAGAAGTTCAGAAACAAAGAGTGTCAATAGAACATATTAGCACAAAACTTATGATAGCAGATCCTTTGACGAAAGGATTGCCGCCCAAACATTTATTGAACATGTTGGAAGTATGGGCATTACTGATGATAGTATGTATTGAATTGTTCGTTATGTATTGATACTTTGAGCTCATTTATGACATGTATCTGATTACCTATTTCCATTTGCATGCATAATTGTAATAGATAAATGTAAACAGGTATCGTCTTGAATAAAGACATTATGTTGGACCGAATGTATGCTCCAAATGAATGATCATGTTAAAGATGTGACTATTTTGTGGTACATGGAAGGGACTATGTCGATTGTGTGACATACAACCGCCATGACTCGATTTAGTTATTGTTGAAAAGAAGATATAAACAGAGAAATTGGAAAAAACAGAGGCGAAAACATTGTTCTTCATTTCTATGGAAAATATCACTCTTACATTCAATTGCTTCAGATAGCAATTTCTTCACTATATATATATGCCTATTACAAGAAACCCTACTCAAGTGAATAAAACGCTAATGTGTACGGAATGAATCTGCAGCGTACACTTGCACCAATCAGAAACCTCCACTTGCTGCTATATGAATTGGCCACATCAAGTGACAAAATGTGAACCTTTCTTGTGCATAATAGAAACATCCTTGCCGCCATCATCCTCACATAATCTAAGATGCCCCCTCAATTCGAGCGTGCGGAGGGGAATCACATTCAGTTTATTCCACAGCCTAGCGAAGAATTGCAAACTTAATGGCTTCGTAAAAAGATCAGCAACTTGATCGAGTGCAGGGACATGCCGAACCTGAAGTACACCAGAAGTAACTCTCTCTCGCACAAAGTGAATATCAAGTTCAATGTGTTTTGTACGAGCGTGCATGACTGGGTTGGAGGATAAATAAATGGCACTTAGATTGTCCACCCAAAGAATGGGAGGATGCGAAGAACGAACAGACAATTCAGACAATAGAGACAATAACCACGACACCTCAGCAGCTGCGTTAGCAACACTACGATATTCTGCTTCTGTACTGGACAGTGACACAACATGCTGCTTTTTAGCGCACCAAGAAACAATATTACCTCCAAAATAAATGCACATCCCTGTGGTTGAACGACGGTCATCTAGATCAGAGGCCCAATCTGAATCTGAGAAACCAACAATGTTGAAGTTATTAGTGCACGTAAAATGAATTCCATAATCCAGTGTACCAGCCACATAGCGAAGAATTCGCTTGACAGCACGCCAATGATTGTCCAGAGGATTTGCCAAGAATTGACTCACTTTGTTGACAGAAAAAGATAAGTCTGGCCGAGTTATTGTCAAATACTGGAGAGCCCCAACAATGCTCCGATATAAACGAGGATCAGAGATTGGGCTGCCATCAACTTTGGACAAATGAGCATTAGAGACCATAGGAGTTGGACTGCTATTGGCATGAGCCATATTAGCTTTGGCTAATATATCTTGAGCATATTTCCGTTGGTGAATATGAAGACCACGAACTGTCCTTGCAACTTCTATACCCAGAAAGTGATGAACAAATCCAAGATTTTTAAGAGAAAAACTCTCCCCAAGTCGAGTGATAACTTCAGACATACCATTCTTAGAATCCCCTGTAACAAGAATGTCATCAACATAGATAAGTAAATAAATAGTGGAGCCACTTTCCTGTTTATAAAACAAAGAGTTGTCAGCCTTTGATTGATCAAAACCGAGCTTGAGCAGGACAGTGCGAATGGTTAAAAACCAAGAGCGAGATGCTTGCTTCAATCCGTATATAGCTTTCTTAAGTTTGCAAACTAAAGAAACTTGTCCCATCTTTTCAAATCCTGGAGGCTGTCGCATGTAAATATCCTCATCAAGCACACCATTCAAAAATGCATTATCCACATCCAAGTGCACAATATCCCAACCGTGCTGAACAGCAAGTGAAAGAACTACCCGAATGGTGGTTGGCTTAACCACCGGGCTAAAAGTCTCAGTAAAATCAAAACCAGCTTCCTGGGTAAAACCCTGCGCCACTAGACGAGCTTTGTATCGAGCTATACTTCCATCAGCATGCCTTTTTATTTTAAAAACCCATTTACATCCTATAACATTCTTGCCTTCTGGTTGTGGTGTTAAGATCCAAGTGTGATTCTTATATAAAGCTTGTAACTCTTGTGTCATAGCTATCCTCCACAAGGGGCTGGAAAGAGCTTCTTCAACAGTTTTAGGCTCGCAGTTCACAAACTTATCAATAGTATCAGTGGAATCATCTAAAACACAATCATGCTGACATGTAACTGAGTTTACAGCAATAGTAGATGACAAATCAGAAAACCATTTACCATCAGCCTTTGAATAATAAGCTTTGGGCTTGAACATACCTGCCTTGCTGCGAGTAATCATGGGATAACCAGGATTATCAATCGTTGCTGGTGGAGAGATGGCCACTGTGGGGATGTTGTGCTCTATAGGCAAAGGATTGCTGTTGACAGACAGAGGGGAAGAGCATGATGTAGAAGATGAATTTACAGGAGATGCTGAGTGAGGAATGAGGGTCTGTGTAATAGGTGAATTGGGAGAAGCTGAATGTGGTGTTATTATAGAGTGCTGCTATATAAAATTTGGGAAAGGAGGAAGTTGAGGCAACGATGAAGCAGATGAACTGGTGGAAGTAGAAGTGGAAGAGGTAGGACTCTTGTGCGGAAAGACTTGCTCATTGAACAAAACATCACGACTCACAACTATTTTACCAGAAGAAAGAAGGACTTTGTATCCCTTGTGATGTGAACTATAACCAAGAAAAGTGCCTGCATCAGAACGAGGTTGAAGCTTATGTTTGTTATAAGGCCGTAAGAAGGGATAGCATAGACAACCAAATGTGCGCAGAGAAGTGTAATCTGGTTTTTGACTGAAAAGTTTTTCTATAGGAGTGATGTAATTCAAAACCTTGGTAGGTAGTTTATTGATAATGTAAACTGAAGTGGCAAAGGCATCATCCCAGTATTTGAGTGGTAACCCAGAATGAAATAACAATGACAGTCCCATTTCAACTATATGCCTATGCTTCCTTTCAGCTAACCCATTTTGTTGTGGGGTGTAGGGACATGAGATTTGATAGTGGATTCCATGTTCAGAAAAATAGGAAGATAAGCTACGGTATTCACCTCCCCAATCAGTTTGGATGGTCTTAAGTTTAGTGTTCAATTGTGACTCAACCAAGGATTTAAATTGGATGAATACATTATGTACCTCACTTTTATGTTTGAGAAAATAAATCCAAACAAACCGACTATAGTGATCAATGAAACTAACATAATATTGAAAACCATTGTTACTTGTTATGGGTGAAGGACCCCATAGATCACTATGAATGAGTTCCAAGGGACTGTTATGAACTGTGGTGGAAGCATTGTAAGGAAGCCGATGCATTTTGGCTAAAGCACAACAGTGGCATAAATTTGGTGACTGTATTTCATTAAAAGAAAGGTTACAAGAAAGTAAGGCTTTCTTTACAATGTCAAAACTACAGTGACCTAATCTGTTATGCCATTCTTGAAGACTTAATGAAGAACTTGATATGGACTGATCAGCTGAGGAGTGAAAAATAGCTGGAACTTCAACAAGTTTATTGGGAGCTGAAGAAACACTGGGAGATGAGTAGCTAGCTGAAGAAGAAGCTCTGGAAAGACAACGAGAATAAGCTGGGACTAAACCGGCATTTCGAAGGACAAACTGATAGAGACCATCTTTAAGTGTACCCTTGAGAAGGATATCCCCTGTTACCTGATCCTTAACAACACAAAAGCTAGGATGAAATTCAAAATATACTTTGTTATCTTTTGCAAACTGTGAGACACTCAAAAGTTTTTTAGTGATATGTGGGACATGGAGTAAGTTATTGAGAGTGAAAATGTTGGAGGAAGTAGGAGCTGTAAGCAAACCTTTACCTATATGAGTTATATCAGCACCTTGACCATTCCCCATTTGCAACCTTGTTGATCCTTGGTATTCAGATGCAGAATTAAGGTTAGATAAATCATTTGAAACATGATTCGTAGCACCGGAGTCTGGAAACCACAAGTTTTCAGAATTATAATCTGAAGAAGCATAAGATGATCCTGCATAGGAGGTGACACCATTCATAGGGGAAGGTTGCAGATTGACTGTGTGCGCTTCAGGGGCCAAAAAACCTCTTATCTGCTGCTCACTTGGAGAGTGTTGTTGCTGCTGTTTAGGAACAAAATTCTGATCAAATCTGTACCAGCATTTGTTAGCAGCATGTCCTGGAACTAGGCAAACTTGACATATCACTCGATTGTTGGAAGAGTTTCGACCATGACCTCTTCCTCCATTGTATCCTCCTCTAAATCCACCTCAATTGTTGTAACCTCCTCTAAAATTGCCTCATCTGCCTCTATTTTGCCTCTTCCTCCATTATGAGAAACAAAGTTGACAGTAGGTTGTGAGCCATCAGTGTTTACAGAAATCGGTCTAGTTGATTCCAAACGACTTTCAAAAGTCAATAGCAGGGAATGCACCTCCATGGCAGACCACAATTCACCTTTAGCACTAACCATAACCACTACAGGATCATAATCTCTACATAATCTGTGCAAAATATGCGTTATTTGATCATCAGACACATGATGACCAACAGAATTAAGCAAATCGCAGCAGCTTTTAACCCTTGTCAAATACTCAGACATTGACATATTTTCCTTCCTAAGAGTTTGAAGTTGATGTTTATACTGCATTATTTTAGCTGTTGATTGATTTGCAAAATTTACCTCTAGAGTTCTCCATATTGAAGCTGCTGTAGTGAGTCCAACAACCAAGAGCATCGCATTGTCATCGAGAGAAGACTGCAACCATGCCGAGACGATCTGATCTTGTCTTTCCCAACTATAATAATTTGGGTTCAATGACTTTGTAGTGTCTGCGCCATTTTTCTCGTCGATCCACATTGAAGGTGGCTGCACGCCCCCAGTTAAATAGCCTTCCAGTCCGTATCCTCTGACTATAGCTAACACTTGTTGCCGCCATATCAGGTAATTGGTCTCCTTCAGCTTCGTAGAGACCGAAGTGTTATTTAGATATACTATTTGATTTGTGTTGAGAAAACTTGACCCACTTGCTGATGACTCCATTATAATGTATAAAAAAAAAACTAAGGAAGAGATGTATCGAGAGACAGGTTAGATCGACCTGCTCTGATATCATGTTGAAAAGAAGATATAAACAGAGAAATTGGAAAGAACAGAGGCGAAAACATTGTTCTTCATTTCTGTGGAAAATATCACTCTTACATTCAATTGCTTCTTATAGCAATTTCTTCACTATATATATATATGCCTATTACAAGAAACCCTACTCAAGTGAATAAAACGCTAATGTGTACGGAATGAATCTGCAACGTACTCTTGCACCAATCAGAAACCTCCACTTGCTGCTATATGAATTGGCCACATCAAGTGACAAAATGTGAACCTTTCTTGTGCATAACAGAAACATCCTTGCCGCCATCATCCTCACATGATCTAAGAGTTATCTACCTTGAGTCATGATATTATGATGGACCCAATGAATGAAAATTTAGACTTATCAATGCGCATTATGAAAGTATAATTTATTTGTATCCATAATGATAATGGAATGTCACATGTGACAAGTGGGAGAATGTAAGATATGTCCCATGTGTGATATATTTATTATTGATTAATTGATAAATAGATTATTAATTGGATAAGTCTAAATAATATATGGGATATCTGGAGCAGATTTGATATTAATTGATATTTGATGGGAATATCAATTTTATGTGGGATATATATTAACCCTATAAATAGGGACTAGGTCCTCAATTCCTGACATAATAGTTTTCTCTCAAACCCTAACCGCCATCACGAACGTGAGAGAAAATGAATAGAAGTCAAGGAAGAGAAACACTAGTCTTCTGCAATTCTTAATTCTACGATGGAGAAAGGTACGTAATTAATTGTGAGAGTCATTGATTTCAAGATCCTGTAAGTTTTCTATTTTACTCAATTAATAGAAAACCACATGAACAGTTTTACAGTGGTATCATGAAAGGCACTAAACGAGTTCGAATTCTTTATTACTCGTATTTCCAAAGAGTGTTAGTATATCGTATCAAATATTGAAGATTGAGTAGTATCTCGATCTTCTGTTATTTACTTTCCTTATTTTATGTAAATTGTGTGGATAAATACATCATATTGCAACGCTTGGGAGATATAGAAAAAGATTATTAATTCTTACTTTCACAAAGTACCAGCCTAACTGGTGGAAAACCCTATTCTATCTCCTTCATCCTGTCATCGCCTTTCTTCCCCATGATCGACAACGATCTCTTCCTTTCTTCCTCTATCTAACACGGATTTCCTCCGATAGCTCATCTCGCTGAAGCCTTCTCGGCTAATTGCTTTATCTCTCAACCCTTTGCATCCAATTGGTAATTGGATACGGGCATGTCTGCTCATGTAGTTGATTCTACAGATCAGCTCGACACCTACTCATCTTAATCAGTGTTGTAAAATTCGGTCTGTACGGCCGCCTAGGCGCTAGGCGGCCACCAACCGTGCCGAAAATTGCTTGTTCGGGTGGTCTGTACGTTTTAAAAATTAATTGGTGCCTGTGCGGCACCCTACGCGGGCTACTCGGTGCGGTTATGTGGCGTGTACGGTGCGATTAGACGGTTTGTGCGGTTTTAGTGCAGTTTCAGTACGGGATACACCATTTTTTTCAAATTTTTTAAATTAACATTTGAAAACATAAATAAAATTAAATAATAATAATAATATGGTAAAGTTTAAGGTTTCCAAAAAATAATCCTCACAAATTTGCTCGACTTTTCTTCTCCTCGCCCTTATGGTAAGAGAATTGTTATAACTTTGTAATTCCATCAAATATTTTATATTTTTTGCTATTTAAACTTATAAATGTTTAATATTTTGTTTATTTTTTAGGATTTTAATATTTTTTATCTCTTATATTTATATATAATATAAAAATAAAATAAATCTATTATCCGCCTAGGCCCCACCTAGGCCCCATGCAGACCTCCTAGGCGCTAGGCGATACGTGACCGTATAGGGAGCGTATAGAAAATTCTACAACCTTGATCTTAATAATGGTCAGAATCATGTTACCGTTGGCAACGGTGAAACTCTTTCCATCTCTCTTATTGGTTCTCTTATTATCTCTCCATCTTTGAATTTACGGAATATTCTTGTTGTTTCGATCGAGAAATACTAAGAACTTGCTATATTCTTGTTGTTATATCTTTGAATATTCTTGTTGTTATATGTTACGGAATCTTTGAACTAACCCATGATTGTCCTGTTGAAGTTATTTTTACAGACTCGCAGTTTTGGATTCAGAATCGGTATACAGGCAAAGATCGTCGCCACCGACAATAAACAACAAACAACAAGTGCTTTATTGGTGGTTACTCACAACAAACAACCATGTGGTTCTTTTGAACTCTGGCACTCTCGACTTGGTCACTCTTCGCATTCTACCATTAATCTGCTCAATAAAAAATGGCTCCATTTCTCTCTCCGCTTCATTGCCTAAACCAGGGCTATGTTCTTGCATGGATATATATTAATTTTATATATGAAATTAAAAATCAATGTGAAATTGTGTAATATCTCACCGCTATATCCATACAATCAATAAAACTTAAGTTAAACAAATCTGAGTTAATCAAATTCATATTGTAATACTTGATTTATTTAATAAAATATATTCAGATTTGTTTAATATATTTCATAAATGGATTTCAAATAAAGTCTTAACAAATAATTGCAAAGTAATTTATGTAATATTTCTGGTTTTCACATTAAGCTCTATTGTAAAACTCATTAGATGCGGCCGAGTACTCACCGCCTAAGCGTTGGGCGGCCCTGGCCGAGCCAAGAACCCTTACTCGGTACTTCTAGGCGATTTTTTTCGTGGTCGGTGAGTACTCGGTTCGGGCGGGCTCGGCGGAGGGAGTACTCGGCTTGGGCGGCGAGAGTACTCAGCTTGGGTAGAAATTGGGAGGTAATTATATAAAAAATATAATTTCTTTACCCTCTTTTATGCAAAATCACACACTCAGCTACCTCCTCAAAACCTCAACACTAGATTTCACGAGACTTTTCCCTGCCCTCGTTGTCAGCCCGCCCACACCCCCTGGCTCGCCTCACGACGGTCTGTTTGATATTTAATATTTCATCTCTTGTATGCTTGAAAATTATTTGTTTAGGATATTTGATGTATATTAATTATATTTTATTATGCTAAAATGCTTGAATATTTGAAATAAGTGAAAAAAATAATAAAAATGGTTCAATTATCTAAAACCACCTAAGCCCCGCCTACCCCCGCGCCTAGACTGCTTAGGCGCTAGCTAGGCCCCTTCGGCCGCCCAAGTACCGCCTAGCGAGTTTTAAAACATTGCATTCAAGCCTAATTCAAAGGAAGTAACTTAGCAAGATGTTGTAAAACTGTTCCCAAACAAAACAATTTGCCTAGCTACTAGATTAAATTAAAAAATCAAAGTGAACTTGAGTAATATCTCATGCTATATCCACACAATAAATAAAATAAATATAATTTAATAATAAATTATTTTTTTTAAAATTAAAATATTCAATTTAAATGTATACAAGCCACACATCAAACTAGTATAGTGCAAATTGAAATTTGGAGGTGCTCTCACTTTTCAAGCTACCTTCAAATTTTCAAAAACAATATCGATCCCATTTTTAGGCTGGAGAGCCAAGTTCATCACGGGAGCGTGGACATAATTTGGGGAGAGAGAGAAAGAGAAATTGGACAATATGAGAGCAAGAAGCATCTTGAGCTCAACCATGGCCAGGTTCATCCCCAAGCACATCCTCGGCCCGGCACCGAACGGCATGAACAAATGTGGGAATTTGCAGGCAGCCGCCGTACCATTGGCAAACCTCTCCGGTTTGAACTCATAAGAATCCGAGCCCCATATGGCTGGATCTGTATGCAGAGTTGTTATCAATATCCATATGGCAGCACCCTTTGGAATGCGAATTTTGCCGAATTCGAGCTCGTTTAGTGCTTCTCTAGCCATTATAGTCGTTGGTGGATAAAGCCTCATGGATTCATTGATCACCATTGTCAGCTGGTAAGAAATAAATTAAAATAAAGGTTAGTTTATTTGTTGTAAAAGTAAAACTTCTTTGTACTTATTATTATAATTTTCACCTGCTTCATTTGCCGGAGAGTCAGAGTCTGGAACTTGACCGTTGCAGACTCCGACGACCTCCTCTCGTAGGCGGTGTTGCCAGTCTGGATTGGAGGCCAGCAGCATGAGGCACCAAGAGGCTGCAGTGGCAGTCGTATCGTATCCAGCTAAATAAATGTTTTTGACATTGTCTATGGTGAACTTCTCGACTGCATCTGGGCTTAGATTGCTGTTTTCTGCCCCTTCAAGAATCATTTGCAGCATATTCTTCTCGTCTGATTTTGCATCATTTTTTTGTTTCACCAAATTCAGTATCATTTTTTTCAAATCCTTCTGCAGCCCCCATGCTCTTCTATTGTTTTTTGTGGGGATATATCTACATTATCAAAAACAATTAAATTAATTTCATAATCAAATTCTTTTCAAGGAGATTGTTGTTTCAGATCAAAAGATAGTTTAATTATCGATTCTGGACCCATAAAAAGAAATTTTAATTCACGAACGGAAAGATCACAAAAACCCTCAATCCCAGACCTGAATTGAAAATTTATGTGATTTTTCAGGTGCTGAATCGATCATTAATTAAATTTAACTTTTCGGGTCCTAGATTGATAATAGTCCTAATTTTTATGCACGAAACTCGATCAAAAATGTCACCTCATGCCGGGAATCCCTAAAGCAAAGCCTTGGTTGGACGTGACTTGTTGAAGAGATCTAAGCGTCTTAAAAAACTGTTCCCCTTCAACATAGGTGCTTCCAAAACAAGCTCTAGAGATTACATCTCCAGAGAATTTTCTGAGATGATCATCAATCTGAATAGTTGCTTTACCACCTTCTGCATCAATCATGCCTTTCCATGAATCCACCAACATCATTGTTGATTGTTGAATCAAATGTGTCATTCCCTATAAGGATAACATACAAATAGTTTAATTATATATTGAGATAAACTTGACGGGACATGCACGTACGTAGTAAAATATATATGCATGGGCGTAAATATACATATACAGGGTAGTTTTCAGGTGAAATATCGTTTGAATGAGAAATGAGATATACTGTATTTTAACATCAAAATCATGCATTAAGATTTATTTTTAAAATTTTATATATCTTCAATATTCTTTATTTTTATTTTTGATTTCCTTCATTGTATTTTTTTAGATCGTCATAATTTTATCTAAAAAATTGTTGACTTTTATCTTAAATTTTGTTCATTTTATCTTAAATATAGTTCATTGTTCATTCTCAAATTTGCATGGTAATAACATTTCTCATATATATATAGGGTAGTGATTAGGTGATAAAAAGATTTTCGCTGCTAAATGAGAATAAATCTGGACCATTAAAAGATTAAAATCAATGCATGTGATCAATTTAAACCCGTCCCAATTTCGGTATATTATTTGTGTTACCATCTAGAATTCAAGGGCAAAAATGAGAAAAATATATATTCAAGAATTTCATTTCGTGCAGTTCATAAAACATAATATGCATACGTTCGATGTAAAAAATGCAATATTTTGGGCATAAAATTGCAGCATATAATCAATGCAAAAAATGCACTCAATATGAATACAAAAATGCATATGCTTTAGAATAAAAATGCATCTTATTCAAGTTAAGAATGCATCATTTGATGCAAAAAAATGCTAATATTTGGGAACATTTTTTATGCGTAATAGATGCATTTTTTATCCTAAACGTAAATATAATGAAGAACATATACCAGCTGAATATAAAATCAAGATTTTCGTGCGAATCTTCTAAATTTAACATATTCAATATGGATATCATATGAATTGTCGTAAAAATACGTTTAATTTGATATATGATTCATAAAAAAATAGATTTGAATCGGGAAAGATATAATCGTTTGCTTATAATGGGAGAAAAGAGAAAATTAGGAGAGATAATGTTTAAATATAAAGATAGAGAAGACGGTTATTCAAACTTAAAGGCTAAATTACTAAGATACCCTAATTACCTTATTTATCAAATAAATCCTGAATTATCACAACCATTTGATCAACAAAATAAAGGATCCAGATTCTTTCTCATTTAACATGGGAAAAGCTTTTATTATATGATCACTACTCTCTCTCTCTCTCTCTCTCTATATATATATATATATATATATATATATATATATATATATAGACTGGTGATCATATGTTACCCACTTCTCATATGTTATATGAGGCCAAATCACAACCATTTATTTTCTAAATCTAAGGGTCCAGGTTTATTTCATTTATTTATATTTTAAATTTCCATTTTTATTTTAAATCTCAATGAAGGCTATTTTTGTAAAATAATGATACTAATTTTCTCTTTTCTTAACCGTTCAACATAATTTATCATATCAATTTCTTCTCCAAATATCTCCAAGACATCTTTCTCCATTATTTCTTCACGTTCTTGCATCACGATGGCACCGATCAAATCTCAGAAGACAAGCGAGTACACGACGGTCGGTGGTGAGGTTGTAAGCAGTGGTTGCGCTGGTAAGAGTCTGCTGGTTGTGCACTATTTAACATCTATTTGCGTATCTCCAACAATGTAGTGGTCAAGGTGGCAATGGCCGGAGGCAGTGGCTATGGGGGCGAGAGCCCACAGGTGGCGCGTTCTCCTGTCCTCGCGTATCTCCAGTAGCGGCGGTAGGTGTAGTGGCAAGGTGCAGCGCGATTCGATTTTGAGGATTTGGGGAAAACTTTCCTGATCTTGTTTTGGTGGCTCTCCTTCACTAGTCCAGTTTGGGTTATTTTTCTCTTTGTCGGCGTTTATTTCGACTCATCTTCGTCAGTATTTTCACAACCCACAGTTGATGGTGGGGTTCTGGTTATCTGTTACGCACAGTGGTGCGATTTCTGCGAGTTCCAGCGGACCAATTTTTTCCATGTAGATGTTACATTATTTATTTGATAAATGATACATTATTTATTCTTTATGTACTACATTATCTTTTATAGCGTGTTTTAGTTTTATTTCTCAAATATGACTTCAGGTTTTTGTATAATATTGAAATTATAAACAAATACTACAACATATTTGTCATAAATAATGTAACATTCATATCACATTATATATCAAATTAAAGATAATTTAATTACCTTTCAAATTTTTATTTTTTAAATTAAATCTAAACCGTCCAGATTCAAATTTAATGGTTGGATTTTTGTCTCATATAACATATGAGAGTTGGGTAACCATATAATGCAACCCTATATATATATATATATATAGGAGAGATCATGTAAAAAAAATCCCCATGTAAGAAAAAAGAATGAATCATGTCCATTAGATCAGAAAAAATCAATGGTTTATATTAAAACAAGCAACAACTAAAATACAATCAAGAAACAAAATAATCAAGCAACAACTAAAACACAACCAAGCAACGTTGCAATCAAGCAACGACCTGAATACAATCAAGCAACCTCATGAACACAATCAAGCATCTTTCTCACTTTCTCATGTTAAGACCTTTCTCACCGGATCCGCTCCATGTATATATATATATATATAGGACAGGACAAGAAATTAAAGGCATCAAGAGTTATACCTTGACTTTGGGGGCAAACAATTCAGGAGCAAGAATCTTTCTCTGAGAAGCCCAGAATTTGCCATTTGAGGTTACAATGCCGTTGCCAAGCAAAGGCTCGAAATCGGCAGCCAAATATGAAGGTTTCCCAAGATCATGCGATGTGCAACTACTCACCTCTTTTACTACTTCATATTTATTCACCAACACTATCGGTTTACTACCCAGTGAAAAAGTAAATATATCACCTGCCAAGTCAACATATACACACACACTACATTATTACATTATATCACACAATCAGTAATTACTTATTAACATCCAATATTAATATTGATTAGTTATAAGACTAACCGTATTGCCGCCTCCATTTCTCCAAGATAGAAAATAAAACATCTCCACAGTTGTGCCGAACCGGCGGTCCAACCGCCGCCGCGGTTGAGGCTTGCGTCTTCTTGAACTCCGAGATGTTGCCCAGCAACAAGGCCGTCGGCGGCCCTCCAATTCCCTGCTGTTTCAGCACGTGCCGCAACCGCCGCGGGGTCGCCACGATGGAGTTATACAGCCTGAAAAGCAGTCTGAGAATCACTGCCAAACCCAAAGATACGATGATTCGGAGCAAAATATGTTTCTCCATCAACACAGATCCGTCCATATTGTCTACCTTAAGACAGGTGTGTGTGTGCGTGCGCGTGTGAAGTAGTGATGTGTGTGAATTCTGATCCATCTATGATCAGGTTCTATATATTGAATTGAATGAGAGATTCTAGGATGTCTACGTGGGCACACATGGACATGGTCAACGACTCAAATCTCTCTGGAAAACTCGAACCCATAATTTTGTAATTAAAAATAATGTGCTTTCACTAGGGGTGGCAATTTTTGATCCGATCCGATAATCCGACACGAACCCGCACGATAATAATGGATACGGATTGAGGCTTATCGGATATGGATCCTTATCGGATCGACACGATAAGGACACGAAAATTTCGGATCGGATTCGGATTGGATAATCCAATAAATGTATCGGATACGGATATCCGTTAATAAATTAATAAAAATTATTTATTTTTTAAATATAATAATTAATTAATTGATTTTGATATATTAGTTTAGATTTAGAGTTCTTTCAAAAATTCAAATCTCTTAGTTCTTCATTATCCGTGTCCCATTTTTTTAATTCACCACCAAAAAATTTCTTTATTTATCTATTCGTTATATTTTGTAATATTTATTTTCTTCTACTATTAAAATTTAATAGCTTTTTTTTTTTTCTCAACTTCAAGTTTTCAATTAAGTTATATCAACCGATCAACTAGCTGGTGAGATTTTAAATTTAAATGTTGATGAAGTATTGTAGATTCGTCTGAATACTCATTCATTGTTTTAACTCTTGCAATTTCACCATGATAATGAGAGGTATTTATTATAATTTATTTTATTTGTTATAAATTTTAAAGTTTTAATTAATATTTATATCCGTCAAAATTGTAAGTGGAGTATTGACGACTAAGGTGAATGATTGATCAATATTTAGAAATGAGCAAGTTTGACCACTAGTATTTGAATTTAAGATTTATCTATGTATCTTGGGATATTTGATTGATGATTTTAGTTTTAAATGAAGTTGCAGTTTTATTTATTTATCCAACACAAGATTTGAACAATCAAATATAAATGTTTTATATTATCTTATCAAATTTTTATTTGATTATAATTGTGTTTATTGAAATAGATTCTTATTGAATTAATTCGATTTGGATTCTTATCGGATCTTTATCGGATCGGATCTATAACGGATCATTCGGATTGGATACTTATCGGATCCTTAACGGATACGGATTGGATTCGTGCGGATACGGATTTTAGCTTAACGGATCGGATACGGATACGGATTTTGATTTTTTTTAACGGATCGGATACGGATTTGACCTTAACGGATCGGATCGATAACGGGTTGACACGATAAGGATCCGATCCGCACGAATTGCCACCCCTAGCTTTCACTAATACAATCGGAGCAAGAGCAAGGGACCGCAACACCCCTATTTCACTTCATATAAGGAAGGTGACAACAATTACATAACATAATTAATAGAAATTCTTTGAATAATATTTAATTTCCTGTCCAAAGCTATACCTAGCTAGCTCTTTGCCAAAACATTTGATTATAATGAAGTAGATTATTATTGATGATGTTTGTATACTTTTTCAACTCTTGAATGCTACAAGTTACAAACTCGTTGTAGATACGAAAATAAATAAATTAAAGTCAACATACATTTTTCACAAGTGTTTTTTT
>JAPKLW010002674.1:3421-17518 GCA_026898455.1 Plectranthus barbatus | reverse complement strand
AAATAAATAAATTAAAGTCAACATACATTTTTCACAAGTGTTTTTTTTAAATAATCGATATGGAAATTAATGATATGTTGTAATCATAATGTGCAATAATCACGGCAAAATAAAATTAAATAATCCAATTATTAGAAACTACGAATTGAAAAGAATTAATTTTGAGCTAATAAAGATTGATCTATATATTCAAATAATAATTGATTAAACAATCAATAGTAGTCATCAACATGTTTGGGTGAATCTGCATAAACCATAATAAAAAATTAATGTGGACAGCCAATAAGCATATTATATCTATTTCCTCGGATGTTGTGCTACATTGACAGAAAATTTAAAAATAAAACTAAAATCTATTCGCATCTCTGTTGATGGACAAACATTTTTGGCTTCAAATCATCTTAAATGATTTATTAAATCGTATTGGAGCAAAAATAAAATTAAGATTAAGTTCCTAAAATTATTGCTTAATTTTTATAGATACAATGAAACTTCAAATTTTTTTATAATTTTTTTTATCATCAAAACTTTATGTTATCCTTGCTCTAAATCAATGACGTTTGACACTGAATGAGATGAAACAACAGTAAACCCCACATACCAAATACCATACAGGTTCTTTAGCGACAGGCAAAATCCATCGCAATTTGTTGATTTGGGACGGATCCGTGTAAAGATCCCCACTTCTCCCTACAAAACCGGCTTGTAAGGAGAGGGGAGCTTCACTATTACATAGTGGTTCCATGGCCGATGTGGGATAATTCAACACACCCCCCTCACGCACAGTGTGGAACTTCACGGGATCCCATCATCGGGATAAATCGGTCCTATCATCAGGACACATCGGGTCCCACATCAAACCGAACCTGGCTCTGATACCATGATAGAAATGGGCTTGAAGGTAGAACTCATCCCCAAAAGCTAGCTCAAGGGGAGAGGGTGTCCAAGCTCCATTTAATATATATATATAAAATATAATATTCATGTTATCTTCTCAATTTCTTACCCCAGCTACCCTTTCGGCGGCCTTTCGCTTCCCACTTCCCAGTTCCCACAACCACAGTCCCTGATATTCCACCCACCCTGCTCGGCCGCTCCCCCACACGAGTGACTAGTCATGACACGGGCACACGGGCAAGCAATCCTAAGCTGGCCTGCGAGGCGCGAGCACACCGGTGGCAGATGTAGCCAAACACGAAGAGCTCGTGGTGTTGTGCTGTCTGCTGCACCTGCCGCGAGAGGCGAGAGCTGAGAAGAATTGACTACTGGCTATTGTACTGCAGCCTGCACCTACTGTGATCTTAACCAGTGGTTGAAACCGAAACCGAACACAACTGATCGAAATGGTCGGTTCGGTTGAAATGGGTCTCGATTTGATTTTCGGTCAGTTGTTAGTTGTTATTTTTGGTTTGCTGGGCAAAATTTCGATCGATTTTCAATCGAACGGACCGATTGCTGTTGATGTTCATAAAAGTAGAAGATAGAAATGGAAAAATTTTATTTCATTCATAAAACTCAGCTCAAATCAGCAGCTTTACATGTATTTATATGTGTGCATGGTACACAAAGTGTGAATAAACCCTACACACATCCATGCACACGTGCGAGCTAAGAAACTTAAACATAATAGGAAAGAATGAAAACATGAACACGTTTATTTCAAAAAACTAAAACTCTTCAAATCTTATCAGCTCAAAACCAAAAAACCAGCCATGCAACCACGTTCATCTCAGCCAACTTCATCTCCTTCTTGTGTGATATTTCCATGCCAACACCCCCTCAAGATGGAGCCGGTGGATGTCCACGACTCTAATTTTGAACAGCAATGATCGAAAATGCAGCCCAGCAAGTAACTTGGTGAACAAATCAGCCAACTGACATTCACTGTTGATGTGAACTGGTAGAAGAAAACCATCCTGATATAAGCCGCGAACATAATGACAATCGAGCTCTATGTCCTTTGTCCTCTCATGGAAAACATGATTTTTTTTGTTATCGGAATGGCTGCTGAGTTATCACAATAGATGGTGAGAGGTAAAGAACTCATAATTCCAAGATCTTGAAGGAGATATTGCAGCCACTGAACCTCCTTAGATGCAGTGCTTAGTGCCCGGTATTCAGATTCTGTGGAGGATAATGTTGCTGTGCTTTGTTTCTTACATCTCCAAGATATGAGAGCACTACCCAAAAATACATAATAACCCGTGAGAGACCTTCTAGTTCTGGGACAAGTAGCCCAGTTAGCATCAGTGTATCCAACAAGGTCAAGAGTGTTTTCAAAGGGTATGAACAAACCAAAAGAAGGTGTACCCTTTAAATACTTAATAACATGCATTGCCAGCTCCCAATGATGTTGTGTTGGAGCACCAACAAACTAAGTTGTTGAGTACAGTATGCCAGATCTGGTCGAGTGAGACCAAGATAAAGAAGCTGCCCAACCACCCGTCTATATTGTTCAGCATCATGAAATAATGGTGATTCATTCTTTGCAAACTTGGTACCAATAGGAAATGGAGTAGACACAGCCTTGCAACCAAGCATCTCAACCCTCTCAATAATGTCTAAAACATATTTCCTTTGGCAAATGTACATACCAGCATCTCCTCGAGCCATTTCCATACCAAGGAAATATTTAGCTTCACGCAAGTCTTTGACAGTAAACCTCTTATGAAGATAATCCTTCAACTCACATATCTGATCAATATCCGATCCAACCACAAGAACATCATCTACATAAACTAGCAGGCCCAAAGAAAATGGAGATGTGTTGTTGATAAATAAACAATGATCATGTTTAGACTGTACCAGTCCAAAAGCTAGAAGAGCCCGATTAAACTCTGCTTTCCACTCCCTCGAGGCTTGCTTTAAACCATACAAACTTTTGACAAGTTTACAAACCTTACCTCCAGCTGCTTCCTCATATCCCTGAGGTGGTATCATATATATCTCGTTAGACAAATAACCATGCAGAAATGCATTATATATTAACATCAATCTGGTGAATAACAAACTTGTTAGCAGCAACAATAGTCAATAAGAGTCTAACCGTCACTAGCTTTGCTATAGGGGAGAAAACTTCCTCATAGTAAAGCCCATATTGCTGTTTAAAACCCTTAGCAACTAAACGGGCTTTGAATCTCTCAACACTACCATCCGATTTCAGCTTAACCTTATAAACCCATTTTGAATCTATTACTTTTTTGCTTGCACGTAAATCTATGAGTTCCCATGTTCTATTTGCCTTTAAAGCTGTGAGTTCATCATTCATTTCATCGACCCAGTCAATATACTTACAAGTTTCTGAATATGATGTTGGTTCTTTCAGCTCAGTGAAATGAATAAGGTATCCAACAAATGCTGGTTAAAGAAGGTGACAGGATATAGGGAAAAGTAAGTGGAGTGAGAGAGGATACCTCATGTAAGGTGGTAGCAAGAAACTGATCCAAGCAAGGAGCCACATAATCATTTGTCCAAACTGGAGCTTTATGTGTGCGTTTGCTTCTTCTCAGAGCCAAGTTATCAAATTGCAGATGATTATTTGTATCAACAATATGTTCAACATCAGTAGGTAAAGGTAAAGGATTAGAAAAAGATTCTGTTCACGAGTGAGTCGAATTTGAGGCATTATCTGTGAGGTTTACGGGAGATGGTGTGTTATGGAGAGGTTTAGAGGACTCGATAACAAGAATATGTGAACTGGTATCAGGGTTACTATTAATATTGTTATGTGCAGAGTGTGGTTTATCAACAAAATGAAATGCATGATGGAAAACTTTAACAACCCGAGCTGTCAAAATATGCTCACCTTTCACATCAAACAATACACATCCATTCTTTTTAGCAGCAAAACCCAAGAAAACACTAGTCAAAGACCTGCTGGCAAACTTGTGCCTATCTGGAGAGGCATCAACAACATAGATCAGACATCTAAATGGTATCATTTCATTGTACTTGACTTTAGTCTCAAACAGCAGCTCATAAGGGCTTTTCCAACATAACTGAGCCATAGGCAACCTATTGATTAACCAAGTAGCATGCATCAATGAATAAGGCCAAAATCTAGAAGGTAGTTTGCTTTGAAACATCAAAGCTCTTGCCGTCTGAAGTATGGTCCTGTGGTTTCTTTCCACAACCCCATTCTGTTGTGGACTACAGGTACAAGTAGTTAAGTGAATCACCCCTGCATCAACAAATATATTCTGAACTTTCTTGTTTACAAACACGCTCCTATTATCAGTTTTCACCTTCTTAACTTTAACACCAAATTGTGTTTCTATCATCTTGAGAAATTCATTCATCAGGCCTCCAACTTGTTCCTTGGATGAGAGTAAGAAAATCCAAGTACATCTGCTGCAGTCTTCAACAATTGTTAGCATGTAGGGTGTATTGGTTATGGATTCTCCCTTATATGGACACCAGAGGCCCATGTGCACCAAGTAAAAAACTGTGGTAGATCTGCTTCCAACTGAGGGAAAAGGATCCCTACACTGCTTTGATTTATGACATATTTCACTTGCTGTGATATTGTTTGTTGCCTTGTGATCACATAACTTCTTGACTTCTGGTATGTCATTCAAAGTAGTAAGTGATGCATGGCCTAATATCCTGTGTCATTCATCTGCAGTCAACCCCTTTTCATGACCAATAACATTTATTTTCTGCCCCTTGCAGAAGAAAGGATGTCCACTTTTCCACAGGATCTAGCAATTCCTAGTATATGATCATTATCCATGTTTTGTATCAGACAGTGTGACTCAACAAAAGTACACTTCATACCCATATCTTTAATGGGTTTTGCTACATATATCAAATTGTGAGTGAATGAAGGAGCATACAGAACCTTCCTTAAACATAGTCCTCTTGACAGATAGACCTGCCCAACTTGATGAATCCAGATGATGTTACCATTTGGTAAGTGAACTCTCTGTGGTGTAGATAAGTTCTGTATGTTGATCATGAGCTCAACATTACAACAGACATGGACACTTGCTCCTGAATCAAGTATCCATTATTCCTTATTCACCAGTTCAGACACACCAAACACTAAATGACCCTCATAAGCTGAAAAGGGATCATCAGGTGCTGAATCATCCACAACCAAATTCACATTTCCTTCCTCCACCTTATGTCTAGATAGACATTTTATATCTTTTCTTCTATAAATTTGTCCATGTCAACCCCTGCACCTTCACTCTCAATTGAGTCACATCTAGCTACAAAGAATGTAATGTGATCAGACTCTCTCTTTTCCTTCAAGTCTTTGAGCCATTCAGGATATCCATGGAGTTTAAAACAATCCTTGGCCTCATGACCATTAAGCACGCAATGCTTGCATTTAAGTTTTCTCTTATCCTCCTTACTCAATCATGGCTTAGGTGGTGGTACCCCTGGTTTCTTAGGCTTGACATTCCCTTGTCCAAACCTATTGTTAGCATATATTACAACTTCACTAGCCACAGTTTGCTGAGAAGTGACCTTCCTTTGATCTTCATCCATCAGAATCATTGAGTATATTCTACTAGTGCTAGGAAGAGGATCTTGCAGGAGAATTTGACTCCTAGCTGTATCAAAAGCATCATTAAGACCAAGCAAAAATTTCATCCCTCTCTTCCTATCCTCTAGTTTCTGAGCAGCCCCACATACACAATGATAATCTGATTGTGCATTGATGATGTTAATCTCATCCCATAAGGATGTAAGATTGTTAAAATACTGCATGACGGAACTATTCCCGTGCACACATGCCATAAGTTCTCTCTCCAATTGAAACAACTTCGGACCGCTACATCTATCAAATCTCAGCTCAATTTCATGCCATAATCAAGTTGCAGTATCAAGATATTGGAAACCCATAGCTAAATCTTTTGTGACTGAATTCATTATCTAGGTAAGACAAGATAATCAGCTTTAACCCACAAATTATAGTGCGCAGAATCAGGCAGAGGTTCAGGTAAGCTTCCATCTATAAATCTAAACTTATTTCTACCACCAAGAGCTCGTTTAATGGATCTGCTCCAGGTATAGAAGTTGTTACCAGTTAACTGAACAACCACAAGCTACAGATTTGTGTGATCGTTGGGATGAACATATAGTATATCCTCTAGATTGTCTGGATCGAACTGAACCGAATGGATTTACTATCTCCGGTTGATCTTCCATGTTCGAGGTATCTCCCTCACCCTGCTCTTCATCAGCTAGCACACGCCAATGTTGTTTTTTTGTTTTTCCCATTTAATCACCGATCCTAGAATTAGAACCTGGATCGTGATACCATGTTGATGTTCATAAAAGTATAAGATAGAAATGGGAAAATTTTATTTCATTCATAAAACTCAGCTCAAATCAGCAGCTTTACATGTATTTATATGTGTGCATGGTACACAAAGTGCGAATAAACCCTACATACATCCATGCACGTGCGAGCTAAGAAACTTAAACATAAAAGGAAAGAATGAAAACGTGAACACGATTATTTCAGAAAACTAAAACTCTTCAAAGCTCATCAGCTCAAAACCAAAAAACCAGCCATGCAACCACGTTCATCTCAGCCAACTTCATCTCCTCCTTGTGTGATATTTCCATGCGAACAATTGCACACCCCTACTCCGAACAAGCAACCACATGGTTCTTGTGAACTCTAGCACTCTAGGTTTGGCCACTCTTCGCATTCTACCATTAGTATGCTCAATAAAAATGACTCTAGTTCTCTCTCCGTTTTATTGCCTAAACAAGGGTCCATGGCTATGTAGTACTTATCAGTTAGTCAAAATTTCTCGACTGCCCATCTTAGTTAATGAGAGGCGGATTTGTAAAGTTTTTGAAATAATACATTGCAATTTATGAGACCCTAGCTACTCCTTACTTCTGTTACTGGTTTCAATACTATGTTGTCTTTATTGATGATTTCTCCTAGGCTGGATCAATTGGGCTGTTCGGATTAATCCGGGCTGCCACCTTGCCTAGTATTTCGGGTATCGTGGTTTTAATAAGATGATTCGGTCCAAATAATCTTGGACCCAACAACTATAATATATATAAAAAAAAAATTTATCATTACATTATATTAAATTTATTAATTGTATGGATATATACTCCCTTCGTCCCGGTTAATTAGTCACATATTGAACGGCAAGATAATCAATATTTGTAAGTGTAGTAAAATTAATATTTTATTAGTGAGTGTAAAAAAGTTGTCATTTTAGGAAATGTGACTAATATAGCGGGACACACGAAAAAGGAAAATGAGACTAATATAGTGGGACAGAGAGAATATATTAATTTTATATATGAAATTAATAATCGATGTGAAATTGAGTAATATCTCACAGCTAATAATCAATAAAACTTAAGTTAAACAAATAGAGTTCAATCAAGTAATATTGTTAAACTTGATTTATATAATAAAATGTATTCATATTTGATTAATATATTTCATATATAAATGGAATTCAAATAAAATCTTAAAAATAATCGCAAAGTAATTTACGTAATATTTATGTTTTTCACTTTCAAGCCTAATTCAAAGGAAGTAACTTTGCAAGATGTTGTAAAAGTTCTCAAACAAAACAATTTGCCTAGCTACTTTAATAGATGATATTAAAAAGCAATGTGAAATTGAGTAATATCTCACGCAGCAATCGAAAGGTTTATGAGCTTAAGGCCAAAGGTTCAAGGACCAATTGTCGATTACTGAGCTGGGCCGGGACACGGGCGTCTGGCCAGCGGCCTCGCTGAGGCCAAAAATAATAATCAACACAGCACGCTTTGTTATTATACACAATTAAAATAATGATTAATATTCACTTCATAATTAGTGTAATAAATTCATGTGAGACATCATTTATTACATAATCCTTTTATGTAATAATTCCTGTCAAACCGTGTCACTTCGTGGACTCATTTCTTACTCACCGAAATTCAAATTTGAGAAAATAAATGTTTCACGATCATCTGCTCGTCGCCTGGATTAATTTAGTAATATTTAATTACAACGAAATTAAATATTCTTCCCGGAAATTTTTCATTAAAATTTGCGAATTTCCAACAACTATATCCACACAACAATTAAAGTTAATATAATTTAATAATAAAATATTTCTTTAAAATTAAAATACATTTAAATGCCACACATCAAACTTGTAATAATATAATATACACATAATATATAGTGCAGATTGAAATTTGTAGACGCTCTCACTTTTCAAGCTACCTTCAACTCAACTTTTCAAACACAATATCGATCCCATATTTAGGCTGGAGAGCCAAGTTCATGACGGGAGCGTGGACATAATTTGATGAGAGAGAGAAGGTGAAATTGGACAATATGAGAGCTAGAAGCATCTTGAGCTCAACCATGGCCAGGTTCATCCCCAAGCAGATCCTCGGCCCGGCTCCGAACGGCATGAACAAATGTGGGAATTTGCATGCAGCCGCCGTGCCATTGGCGAACCTCTCCGGTTTGAACTCGTAAGAATCTGAGCCCCATATGGCTGGATCTGTATGTAGAGTTGTTATCAATATCCATATGGCAGCACCCTTTGGAATGCGAATGCTGTCGAATTCGAGCTCGTTTAGTGCTTCTCTCGCCATTACAGTCGTTGGTGGATAAAGCCTCAGAGATTCATTGATCACCATTATCAGCTGGTAAGAAATAAATAAATAAAGGTTAGTTTATTCGTTGTAAAACAGTAAAAGTTAAACTACTTGTACGTGTTATTTTATTTTTACCTGTTTCATTTGTCGGAGAGAGTCGAAGTCTGGAACTTGACCGTTGCAGACTCCGACGACCTCCTCTCGTAGGCGGTGTTGCCAGCCGGGATTCGAGGCCAGCAGCATGAGGCACCAAGAGGCTGCAACGGCAGTCGTCTCGTATCCAGCTAAATAAATGTTTTTGACATTGTCTATGATGAACTTCTCAATTGCATCTGGGCTTAGATTGTTGTTTTCTGCCCCTTCAAGAATCATTTGGAGCATATTTTTCTCGTCTGATTTTGCATCATTTTTTTGTTTCACCAAATTCAGTATCATTTTTCTCAAATCCCTCTGCAGCCCCCATGCTCTTCTATTGTTTTTGGTGGGGATATATCTACATTATCAAAATCATGAATTAAATTCAATTTTATAATATAATTCCTTTATATGAGTATTAATGATTCATGATCCAAAAGATGAATTCTCGATTTGTTATGAATTGAAGTGATTGCAAACACAGATAATAAATAGAAAATAAAGAACACAAAGAATTATAGTGGTTCGAACGTAAGCTCTACATCAACTCTTCAAGCCTACACAATTTATACAGTAGCTATGTATTATTTGAGGTGGAGAACATACAAGGTTACAGTTATTAGGGAACAAAAACCCTACTCTCCCTCTAGATTAACTAGTCTCTCCTATCAGCCACATTTTATTTGAACAAGTTTACAATAGTGGAGAGCAGGAATATTTATAAGGATAAGGAAATTAATCCTTATTTCTCCAATGTGTCCACCCCTGAAACCAATGGTCCACAATCCGTGGCCTTCCAACGAGCCTTGATCCATCTCACTTCATCTTGCACAGCCGTTAATTCATGGGACCCGCCGCTTGTCTACCTATCAGGAAGCTTTCGACACAAGGTACCCAGAGACAATCTCCACTCAAATTGAGGCTTCCCACATTAACCAGAGTCTGCTACATTCACGTTCACTGCATCAATCTATTGGGGGGACTGATAACTCGAACCAGTGCCTCTAACTGTGAGCTTCGAACTCGTACCAGTCCCTTTGACTATGAGGCTTTGAACTCGTACCAGTCTCATTGATTGCGAGCTTCACGCTTGTCCCAACCCCTTCGAATAACACAATCATTGTAACTGTTCCTCGAACGTGCAAAAATTTCTCCATCGAACCTTATCGATTGCAACGAATATCGAAATCCATGTTCTATCAAATCTGGTCTACACCTGCAAACCTTGAGAGCCATATTGCTCCATCGAACTTAGTTATTCGCTCCAATGATCTTCAAGAGTCCTTGTCTATCGAAACTGGTATGTACCAGCAAACCACGAGAGCCCTGCTCCATTGAACTAGGTTCTTTGCAAGCTGAGAGCCATCTCAGCCTCCCCCACACCATATAACTCCTCATATGAGGTTTACAACCTAAATTGAATTCAGTATCCAATCCAAGGTTGGAGCCAAAACTCCAATTGCTGATTATTCTCTCCACACCATTCGCAACACCATGTCTTCCAAGCTTAAAATTCGAGCACTACGAGCTCCCTCCTTTGGATCATTCTTCTGTTATTACATCATTTTGTAGGTCAACATAAGGTATTTGCAAAGCCATGCCGTACAACACCGCTTGCATCTTCATCCACCACAAATTGAAGTTGTTTGATCCTATGAAATGCTTCACCTTGAATATTGGCTGAACTTACTGCAATCACTTTGACCACTTGTTCATTCCACGTTCACCGCACCAATTTGTTGTGAATTGAAGTGATTGCAAACACAGAAAATGAAGAACACAAAGAATTATAGTGATTCGAGTGTAAGCTCTATGTCCACTCTCCAAGCCTACACGGGTGATATGTATTATTCGAGGTGAAGAACATAATTACTAGGTCACAGACTTATCAAGGAACACAAACTCTACCCTCCCTCTAGACTAACTAGTATCTCCTAGTAGCTACATTGTATTTGGGCAAGTTTACAATTGTGGGGAGCAGAAGTATCTATAAGAATAGATTCCTAGATACATAAAGAAATTAATCTTGATAAGATAAAGATATAAAAATCCTAATCTATCTCAAATATATTAATACCATCCAAATCCAATACTGATAAGGAGAAATCGCGTCCAACAAAGAAACAAAATAAACCATATGTTTTTCATATCTCACTCGAACTACTTCCTTGTTTCTCCAATGTGGGACAATTGAATTTGCCAATCCCAACACAATTCAAGACATGAAAGATAAATTATATATTATTTTTAGGTTCTGAATCGATAATTAAATTACTTTTTCAGATCCTAAATTGATAATGCTCCAAAATTTCTAGAAAAAAAATGTCACCTCATGCCGGGAATGCCAACCGCGAAGCCTTGGTTGGACGTGACTTGTTGAAGAGACTTAAGCCTCTTAAAAAACTGTTCGCCTTCAGCATAGGTGCTTCCGAAACAAGCTCTAGAGATTACATCTCCAGAGAATTTTCTGAGATGATCATCAATTTGAATAGTTGCTTTACCTCCTTCTGCATCAATCATGCCTTTCCATGAATCCACCAACATCATTGTTGATTGTTGAATCAAATGTGTCATTCCCTATATATTAGGAGATCAATATTTATTGAGATTCAACCTAAGATAGTAAAGGTATTATATTATACCTTGACTTTGGGGGCAAACAATTCAGGAGCAAGAATCTTCCTTTGAGAAGCCCAGATTTTGCCATTTGAGGTTATAATGCCGTTGCCAAGCAAAGGCTGTAAATCTGCAGCCAGATATGAAGGTTTCCCAAGATCATGTGAAGTGCAACTAGTCACCTCTTTTACTACTTCATATTTATTCACCAACACTATTGGTTTACTACCCAGTGAAAACGTGAATATATCACCTGCCAAAACAATATATATAATTATATAAAATTATATAATTTCTCTTGTTCTAATTATTTGGTCCAAGTTACTATTTTAGAGTGTTTTAATTATATTGGTCAGTTTCTATATTTCATATTTTTTTCTTTGGTAATTTACAATTACAACTCTAAATAAGTTTGGAAAATGAGAATATTAAATATAATGTTATAAAAATAAGAGGTTAATTAATACTTATAAATATGAGTAATGTTAAGTTTGATTAAATAGGAGTTTTATCAATTCAGAATCCGAAAAATAGTTTAATTATCGATTGAAGACTCGAAAGATTAATTCTCAATTTAGGGCATGAAAGATCACAAAAATCCTCAATTCAGGACCCGAAAGATCGTACAATTCTGAATCCAGGATCTCAATGTATTGGATTGAGAATTGTTTGATCTTACGGGTACTGAATTGACAAATCATCTCTCGGGTCCTGTCCTGAATCGATAATTTTCCTGAAATAATTAAATAAGTTTTGACAAACGTGCAATATGATCAAATTGAACCATGTAATTGGAACGGAGAGAATATTTTTTTTAATTCAAAATCAAAAAATTTCAAGATCAAGAATTCTCAATTTCAGATACGAAAAATAATAAAATTTACAATTCAGAACATCAAATTAAGAATATTTTAAGTCCTAAATCGATAATTATTAAACAATCATTCAAGTCGTGGATTTATAATATTTCTAATATAAATTAGTTAGGAGACTCAACCGTATTGCCGCCTCCATTTCTCCAAGAAAGAAAACAGAGCATCGCCACAGTTGTGCCGAGCCGGTGGTCCGGCCGCCGTCGAGACTGGTGCCTTCTTGAACTCCGGGATGTTGCCCAGCAACAAGGCCGTTGGCGGCCCTCCGATGCCCTGCTGTTTCAGCACGCGCCGAAGCCGCCGCGGGGTCGCCACGACGGAGTTATACAGACTGAGCAGCAGTGTGAGAATCACTGCCAAACCCAAGGATGCGATGATTTGGAGCAAAATATGTTTCTCCATCCACACAAATAATCCTTCCATATTATTGTCTACCCCAAGACAGATGAACGGATATTATTTTTGTCGGTGTCAAGTAGTGGTGAGTGTGAAATGTTGTGATCCATTATCTAGTGTGTCTACGTGGTCCAAAATTACAATCTTAATAAATATAATTAAAGTATCTTATTTAATTAACAAGAGTTATATATCTTATAACTTTAATAAAAATAAAAATAACTATGTTAAATACAAAGTTTATATAAAATTTAATTTAAATAGTATTCCATAAATAATATTATATTTATTATATTTTTTAAATAGTAAATATAATAAATTAGTGTGATTTAATATTATAACGAAAAATGAAAAAAATAATTTTATTATATTTTTATTAATTATCAAAATTATAATAAAGAAAATAAAAATAAAAAATGATATAATATTGTTGACGGGAATAATTATTTTATTTCTATTATTCTTTAGTATATATAAATATAGATATAGATTAAGACGTAGACTTATAAGTCAAAACATTTGAATATAAATTTATTATAAACTAAATTATTATTTATTTTGTTTATGCACTGTAGTTTGATTTTTAATTGAACACTTGAAGCCGCCCCTTGCAGTTAAATTTAATTCTACATTTAAGTTTAATTTAAGACTTTTTTTATATTTAAATTAATTTATAAATAATTAGAAATGACATATCGATTATCGAGTTTCATTTTAGTAACAATATACTCCCTCCGTCCCACGAAATTAGTCTCATTTGCCTTTTTTGTCCGTCCCATCTAATTGTCCCATTTCCTAAAATGGCAAACTTTTTTACACTCATCAATAAAATATTAATTCCACTACAGTCACTAACATTGGTTATCGTGTCAAAACCAAATGGGACTAATTACATGGGACGGAGGGAGTATACTAGTAAGCTGATCTCACTCTATGGTAATTTAATTAAAGTCGTTAAGCCCTCAAATCAATATAATACTAAAGGGTGGAATAGGTTGGGCTATTCGATATGGGCATTTAGTCTAATCTACCACAGATTGAGCCAGGTCAGACCAATTTTATAAATAAGGCAGACTTATGCTATTTAAAAAACCTATTAATTAAGCTAAACAAGTTTGGGCCCAGGCTCGAAAATATACCTACTAAACTTAATAGGCCGGCCATTTAAATAATCATATATTATATAATTAATAAATACATTAATTATCTAGAATTAAAAATATATTGAAT
This sequence comes from Plectranthus barbatus, assembly GCA_026898455.1. Taxonomy (NCBI): domain Eukaryota; kingdom Viridiplantae; phylum Streptophyta; class Magnoliopsida; order Lamiales; family Lamiaceae; genus Plectranthus; species Plectranthus barbatus. The sequence goes on along the minus strand of JAPKLW010002674.1, from coordinate 3,677 downwards.
AAATTATTTGTTACTAAATAATGTATTTATTTAAATTATTAAATATATTTTCTGTTGAACTAACATAATAAACTTATAAATTAAAATATAGATTATTAAATTTTAAATATGGTCATATAGACTTTATATAAATTAAAAATAGGACTATTTTATTAAATTGTCAGACTTAGACCTAAAAAAAACCTACAATAAATAAGAGATCGAGGTTCAAGTATCTATATGTAATAGCAAGGCTAAATCAAGCCCGCCCCCCCCC
>JAPKLW010002673.1:56999-72048 GCA_026898455.1 Plectranthus barbatus | reverse complement strand
ATTACAATTTTCAAAACAACCAAAACTTTTTAATTGCTTTTCCTAACCAGTGTTTTCAAGAACGTCTGATTTAGTATTTAGGATTCTTCGTTGCTTCATTCCCCTGGATCGATAACCTTAGGGTTTACAAATTTATTTGCCACTATTTCTATAATAATCTGTAGAAATTACAGTGATCAAATTGGCGCCGTTGCCGGGGAGTTAACAGAATTAATCTTACTATTAAATCTGTGATTGAAATACTTATTTAGGCTGTAATTTTCGTATATTCTGAATTTTTTTCTCGCATTTTCGTATTTCACGTCGATCGACGCTAACTCTCGTCGATCGACGAAGTTGTTTTCCTTTCGTCGATCGACGCCACGTCTCGTCGATCGACGCCGTGTTCTTTTTTTTTCAGAATTTCCATTTTTAATTGTAGTTCGTTTCATTTTATTTTCAGTTTTACCTCACTACCTCCTTTGCTGTACAGGTAGTGCATGAGTACAAGAGCTAGAGGAAAGGACCCGCTTTATTACTACCCGGACATTGAAGCCACTTGCAGAAAGATCCGAAGGAATAAGCGTGCTCAGGAAAGCTCAAATAATCACACGATGGAAGATAACGTACCACTGCCTCCACCAGTGCTAACTGCAGAAGAGCAGGCTGTGCTTCTCCAAGAAGTCCAAGCTATGAGGGTGCAAATCCAACAATACAATCTGGAAAGAGACCTCGAGAGGAACAATCCGAATGGAAGGGATCTTCGCCATAACCCACTGTTCGATGACAATCCCGACAATGGAGAGGATGACAACCAGGATCCTCCAGAGGAATCTGACGATGAGGAAGAAGAGGAAGCCATGCAGAACCAGTATAAACCTCGGTTCAGGGAGACAGACTTCAGGATTGGCATCAATGCCAACAATTTTGAGCTGAAGACCGGATTGGTGCAGATGGTGCAACAAAATCAATTCGGAGGAAGGGCTGCCGAGGATCCTTATGCACATTTGGATAAGTTCCTTATGCTCTGCAACACTGTCAAGATCGGAGGAGTCAGCAAGAGTGCCATCCGAATGCGTCTGTTCGCATTCTCTCTGAGGGATAAGGCACAATCATGGTTCACTGCATTGGACAAGGAGAGCATTAGCACATGGACTGAATTGAGGAATGAGTTTCTGGAGAACTTCTTCCCTCCGAATGTCATCAGGCAGAGAAGGAAGGAAATCACCAGATTCGCTCAAAGATCTGATGAGAGCTTCAGTGAGACATGGGAGCGATTCAAAGAGCTACTGAGATCTTGCCCCGGACATGGCTTTCCGCCAGGAGAACAGGCAAAAGCATTCTACGAGGGACTCAATGAGAAAGCCGTCAAGTTGGTGGACACCACACTGGGAGACACCATCATGACGAAAAGCGGAAAGAAGGCCATGGAATTCTTCCAAAAGATGGCCAACAACACTCAACGGTGGTCCTCAAGCCGAACTCGGCCTGTGATGACGGTCGAGAAGGAGAAAGAGAAAGTTGCCAAGCAACCTGATTTGGCAGCCGAGCTGAAAAAGCTAAGGGAAGATTTCGCTGCACTGAAGCAGGAAAAGACAGTTGCTGCAGTAGAGCCAGTGCAAGCTCCGTCTGAGGGGGATTGTGCCACTGTAAATTTCATTCAAAGGGGCGGTTATCAAGACAACTACCGAGGAGGATACCAGCAACACAATCAGCAGAATAACCAGCCCTATACCTACAATCATGCGAGGAACCATCCTGGATTTCCTAATGCGAACCCTCAAGCTGCAGAGCAACCACCACCAGGATTTGTCGTACAAGAAGGAGCAATAGTGGAGAAGAAGAAGCCAAATCTCGAGGAGATTTTGGCCAAGTTCATAGAAGGCTCTACTGATACTGTAGCCAAGTTGAAGCAAGAAATTGCAGCCGTGGATACTAAAGTGGACCAGGTGCAGAAGCATGTACAAATCATAGAAACCCAGGTCAGCCAGATCGCCGATGCCCTCGGAGCCCAGCACAAGCCGGGGCAACTTCCGAGCAACACTCAAATGAACCCCAAGAACCAGAATACGAGGAACCAAGTGAATGCCATCACACTGAGAGGGGGAAAAACCTATGAAGGGCCCAAGCAAGCAAGGACAGACACCCGAGATGAAGGAGAAGCCGAGAAAGAAGAAGAAGTCGTCACAGGTGAAGTTCCGTCGATCGACGACGCTTCCCCATCGATCGACGAAGATCCAAAACATCCATCGACCGAGGCTGAATCTCGTCGATCGACGCCCACAGATCGGTGTCCTACCCAAGAGGCATCGTGGAAGACGTACTTGTGAAGGTGAAAGACTTCATCATTCCAGCAAACTTCGTGGTTCTTGACATGGAAGAAGACCACAACATCCCGCTTATCTTGGGGAGATCTTTCTTGAAGACTGCTGGAGCATTGATTGACATTCGAGACGGCAAACTGACGTTCCGAGTTAATGACGAGTCGGTCACCTTCCCCATCTACAAAGCAGTGCAGAAACGTAATGAAGGGAGTTACCAGGAAGAGTGCCACATGATCAATTGTTCAAATCCGATGATTTCCTCTCCCTTTCCTTCTCTTAAAACTGATTCGGACTCTCTGGAGAACCGCTTACTACACTCTTTGTTTTTGTCTTCAGATTTGGATAAGGCGGACGATGAGCTTGTGGATCGGGTGATGAAGCTGGATGTAACCGAGGGATTAACACATGAAAAAGAGAACAAACGGGAGCAATTTCCAAGCAGACGCAGCCAAAAAAAGAAGGGAAAACGTGGAAAAGCAACCACATCGATCGACGCAGCATCGGGAGCCACGTCGATCGATGATATAGTCGCGTCGATCGACGTACGAAGAAAGTCAGACACGGAGAGTTCATCGGCAGAAGCAGCGCGACGTAGAAAAGGGATTGCGGCAGTTTCACCCATGTCAACCGACGCAAATCGGGGAAAACTGCAATCTAACTCTGATCCGCTGGTTCTGAAACTCAAGATGCTTTCGGCACACCTCAGGTATGGGAAGTTGGAAAAATTACTACGAGTTCTACGGAAGTACAAGTCCGCCATTGGGGGGACATTGAAAGACACCAAGAAATGGGGGATGCAAGTTATCAAGAACAAAGATGGAAAGGAGGTCGCGAAAGGACCTGCCTGGACCCGACCTCCCTGATGGTGATTGAAGACTCCGGGGGATAAAAAAGTTGATGTCTGAGATCAACTACCAGGTATCGTTCCCTCTTTTGTCTGATTTTCAAACTTATTCCACTCTTCGAGTTGGAAATAAGTTTGGGGGGATGTGGACAAGATATGGAACGCCTATCTCTTATTTATTCCGCTTTTGTCTTTAATTTTTCTGCTTTCTGTCTTTAATTTTTCGTACCTTTCTATTTTATGCTATTTTGTGGGGAAATTTTTGAGCTTTGAGATAATCTGAATGAGATTGTGAGATTAGAATTGATTGAGGGTTGAGTATTGAATTGATTGAGATTGTGGTTAGATGCCTATGAATGTAGAATACCGCATGATATGACTGATTTGACACTTATACTTGCATGTTGATTGAGTTGATTTGAAATTGACTGTGGAAGAAAATTTTTGAATCCTTGTGTGAGAATTTGAGCCTTTATTTCGTTTGATGTGAGATTCACATGTGTGTTTTGATTTCTCTAGAACTTGCCTATTTTCTGTGTTGAGACTGCATAGTGTGCACAAGTTTAGGAAATGATATTAGGCCATCTTTGTTAACCCAATATCCTAAACATTGTCCCTTCACAATAAAATTTTCCCTAGTTAGCCATTTTGAGCATGTACAATTTTTCTTTCCTTGTCTATGAGATTAAGAAAAGTATTGTCTCACTCGTGTCTCGAGTTGTGGTATGTATGGGGATTGATTAGTGAATTGGTGATAAGATATGATAAATTAGTGGTGAAAAGATGTGTGAAAAAGAAGCTCAAAGAAATAATTAGAATTCTCATAAGCTCTCTGAAAAGAAAAGAATGCAAAATTATCGAAAAGAGCATAAGAGATTCAAAATGAGCTAGAAAAAAAAATTTATATTGTGAGTTTGTTGATGTATATGAGGAGATAAGATGGATGATGATAGATGGTGGTTGGAGATGTTGAGAGTCATGAACTCAATTGATTTAGTCACTTGGCCATATTTCCCTACCTTATCAGAAAAAAGCCTACGTTACAACCTTTCGAAAGTCCTTTTTGATTCTAGATTTGTGTGCACATTCTAGCAGTGGAGATATTAGAAAATCTGCAAGCCTATGGTAGAAATTTCTTCATACATGTTGTTGAGTGCTTTCATCTTTACCTTATACACTTGAGAGTTGAGCGATACACTTCCTGTGAGTTCTTCCACGGTTGATGAATTTTCTGTCCCTTTCAAATTGCTTGTGGGTAGTGGATTCTTAGTTCTTGACTGTGATGAATCTTGTGAGGCATTGCACTTTAACCACATAATCTTTTGACTTCTTTCTTGCCTATTGATTGAGGACAATCAAACGTTCAAGTTTGGGGGATTCGATAAGTTCATTATTTCACTCACTTATCTATATTATTTTCCTACTATTTTATGTAGATTTATCGAGTTTATATATATATTTTATGCATGAATCAATATTAGGTGGTATTAGGCGTATTTTGGTATCTGTGCAGGTTTTTAGGCCTAAACTCACGAGAAAATCGTTCCGAAAGCAGTGATGTTTAAGATTAGCAATGAAGAGTTCTTCCACAAGAGGAATTCGAGCTATTGGTGCATGGAAATGGATGATGCTTTGAGTTAGCTCTCCAACGCAACTGGAATCGGGTCAATCGGAGTTCGGAAGAGGAAGTCATGGCCAAAACTGTGAGACCGCGCAGACGAGGCAAAGAAGGCACAGTGCTCGACGAGGGGAAAAGGAAGATCGATGGAAGCAAAGGCCGCATCGATCGCTGCCAATACTCATCGATCGACGAAGAGGTTCCAGGCCCATCGATCGACGCCAAACAGCCCTGATCGACGCGCATGCGGGAAACCTAATCCGGATCTGATTTGGAGATTAATGCATATCTAACCCTAGATTCTACTAGATACATCTTTCACCTATATAAATACTCATGTATAATTTGTTTTTTAGGGAGAAGAGACTTAGAGCAATTACAAGATTTAGTATTGAAGAATTTTTAGAGTTTTATGTTTGAAGACAAGTTCCTGCGGGAAGATTTCCGGATACAAGTTTCTATGCAATTCAGGTTGTATTTTTCTATGATGAATATTCCTCTGAATATGCGTAACTAATCTCTTCCTCAGATTCTAGGGTTTCGAATTATCAATGTATACATGTTTTGATTGATTGAATTATTTTCCCGTTCCCTTCGTAGTTTGTGAAATCTGTGCTTATTCATAATCTTGATTTGTTGGCCACATCTTAGGATTATCTAGTTGATTACTTGAGACGTAACTGTGATAGTTTTCAATGGAAAGATATTTTCACAATATAATCTGATTTCTTGTCGTAACTGAAGGAGATTGATTGTGGGAATAAATCTGTAGATCTTTGGAGTTAGTTAATTTATCTTGAGACCGAGCGGAGATAAGTAATTAATTAATCTACTTTACGAATTGTCCAACAAAGAAGTTCGTAATAATTTTCTGATGTTTCACTACGAAGAGGAATTAAAATTGGGAATTAATCAATTCATTCATACATGTCATACTTGATAGGTAGATATCCCTGGAATCTGTGCTTCTCTTATTTGAATCTAAAAGCTTTTTAAATTTCCTGTTTAATTTTCATTAGCAAGTATTACAATTTTCAAAACAACCAAAACTTTTTAATTGCTTTTCCTAACAAGTGTTTTCAAGAACGTCTGATTTAGTATTTAGGATTCTTCGTTGCTTCATTCCCCTGGATCGATAACCTTAGGGTTTACAAATTTATTTGTCACTATTTCTATAATAAATCTGTAGAAATTACAGTGATCAGTGCCTGAACTTAATCAGCCTGCAGGACTTTGGCACGATGAATGTTATTGAGCTCCTCAGGGAATGTCCCCATCCTATTACTCGGATATGGTTACCTAAATCCAGTCTCAGGCGGTACTACACGAACTGTTGTTACCCAAGATGCGAATATACGAGCACGTTACTTAGGCTCTCCACCATGGCAAGTCAAAGCAACAGTCAACCCGTGCAAACCCCTGAACCTTCGTTAGGGTTTGGACTCAATCAATATAACGAGATCTTTTATTCGCTGATGTCAGACAGACGAATATATCTCACTGCAGTCCATCAATACGCCACCTCTACGTACCAGCATGTCAAGTAACCAAGACAGACTACTTATTCCGACAATGCCGCAACCATCCAGAAAGACGTATCCTCATACGCTGTCTCGGCTGTGATCAGGTTTATGTCTCACTAGGTCAAGTGATCATACTGTCTTCTGCGATCTACAACACGCCGTATGATCGTCCCTATCGGTGAGACAAGAGGATACCATTGTTCATACATGTACGATTGTTAACAGATAGGACAAATAAACCGTTGTATACTCATTGTAATAAATGCTTTCAGTATACAAAACCCATCAAGACTGATATCTCGCTACCATGCCAACGACATAACAGATATCTGGCCTGGTACACAGCATCGCATACATGAGGCTACCCACCGCAGGGTGTATGGTACAAGACTCATCTCATCTTTCTTCCGTTGTGTCTCAGGACACTGCCCTTTAGAAAGATGAACGCCATGTCTGAAAGGTAGCAAGCCTTTCTTGGCAAGTTGCATGCTCAACCGGGCTATCACAGTATCCACATAGGATGCTGGGATAAACTTAACATCCTTCTCTTACGATCCCGTAAGACCTTAATCCCAAGGATGTACCCAGCTTCTCCCAAATCCTTCATTTGGAACTGTTAGGATAACCAACTCTTGATTTCCGACATCACTCCCTCATTGTTTCCAAATAGGAGTATGTCGTCCACGTATAGTGCAGGGAAAACCACGCTCCCACTCACACAAAGTCGGTAAACACAACTTTCGTTCTCCAACTATGGAAATCCATAGGATTTAATCACATTGTTGAAATGCAAGTTCCACGACCTCAAAGCTTGCTTAAGTCCATACAAGGACTTCTTAAGCTTCCAAACAAGATGTTCTTCGCCCTTGCGTATGTAACCCTCAGTTTGCCGCGTATAGATGTCCCTACCTTCTTCAAGGTAATCGTTTAGAAAAGAGGTTTTGCCATCTATCTGCCAAATCTCGAGGTCCATATGCGTAGCTATGGAAAGGAGTATCCCGATGGACTTGAGCATAGCTACGGGTGAAAAGGTTTTGTCATAGTTTATGCCCTCTCTCTGACTATAACCCTTTGCCACCTGTCTGGCTATAAAAGTCATAATTTTACCATCCGCTCCTTTCTTTCTTTTGTATACCCACTTGCACCCTATGGCCCTAAAGTTATCCGACAGCTCAGCTTTCTGGTATACATCCATAGCAGTTATGGATTCAATCTTAGAATCCATGGCGATACGCCATTTTTCAACATCCTTGTCCTGCACTGCCTCTTCGTAGGTTAGTGGGTCAGAGTCCTCATGTCCGTCTTCTGGGCTCAAGTTCGAAGACTCACCCACGAACATGTACCTTTTTGGCTGGAAAATAACTCTCCCACTATGACGAGGCATCGGTGTTGTGTCAGCAGTAGGTGCAGTAAATTGTGTTTCTGCACCTTGCACTGAAGAACGCGCCTTTGGTGCTGAACCTCTCACAGGTGCACCCACATTCGCACGTTACCCTTTCCTTGATTCGCATTCTTGTTTTCAATTTCTTGAAGAACGATATCACTCCTTGACTTGTGGTTTCTCACATACCCATCCTCCAAGAATCTAGCGTTGGTGCTAACAACGACTCTCTTACTCTCAGGACAGTAAAAGTAACCACCTTTCGTTCGCCTGGGATACCCTATAAACAACATTACTTTGGACCTGCTTTCTAGCTTATCAGGTTCCTTTGTCAGCACGTGTGCCGGACAACCCCATACTCTGAACTTGCACAAACTCGATTTGCGACCAAGAAAGAGCTCAGCAGGTGTCTTAGGAGCTGATTTAGAAGGCACTGCATTCAAAATGTAAGCCGTTGTTTCCAATGCGTATCCACAAAACGAAATGAGTAAATTTGCATAGCTCATCATTGATCTTACTATCTCTAGAAGAGTCCTATTCCTTCTTTCAGCTACACCGTTTTGCTGGGGAGTACCCGGTATGGTCCACTGGGATGTAATCCCGTTATCTGACAAATACTGTAGGAACTCGTTACGGAGGTATTTGCCACTGCGGTCAAATCGCAGTGACTTGATAGTTTTCTCGACCTTCTTTTCTACCTCAGCCTTGAACTCTTTGAATTTCTCAAAGCATTCAGATTTGTAGCGAAGCAGGTAAACATATTCGTATCTCGAGTAGTCGTCAATGAAAGTGACGAAATACTCATACCCTCCACGAGCCTTTGTGGACATGGGCCCACATAAGTCAGAATGGATCAATTCCAACACTTCCTCTGCTCGAGACTGACTAGCCTTGAAGGGCCTAGAAGACATCTTGCCCTCGATGCAGGATTCACAGACTTGATAAGGTACAGCCCGGACTAAGTCCAATGTACCATCATCTGCAAGTCGCTGAATCCGCTTCAAGCTGATATGACCGAGTCTCAAGTGCCAGAGATATGTAAGATCCTCGTCAAAAGAAGTATGTTTTCTCTTTCTAGGATTATCAATTACGGATGAGTTACATGCAATACTTGCGGAAGACTTATGATTACAGTTAATAACATAGAGAGAGTTATTCAACATCCCACGACAGATAACACCGTTATTACCAATGATAGAAACACCACTATAAAAAATAAATGAATATCCATCAACATAAAGTTTGGAAACATAAATAAGGTTCCGCCGAAAATCCAGCACATATAAAACATCTCTCAAAGTCAAAACAGAATCATCAAAGTACAAGGTGAAATCTCCAATGGCAGTTGCACTCACTTGTGTTGCATTCCCCATCGAGATGGTAACCTCGTCATTCTTCAACACCCTTCTCGGTGTGAACCCCTGCAAAATGTAACAAATATGATCAGTAGCTCCAGTATCCACTACCCACGAACTAGTAGAAACCGAAGCTAAACATGTTTCCGTTACAAATGCAAATGATGTACCTTGTCCATTAGCATTCGGACAAGTCACCTTCTCGCACCCAGCACACCTGTCTTTCTTTGAAGTGACCTCGACTCTTTTCACCTTCTTTGACTTGCTTTCACTGTCAGCTTTCCTGAACTTGCTTTCAACACCATCATCTCCAACCTTAGAGGTTGTCAAACTAGTACAGGAAACTATCAGAACAGGTTTCCGTGCTCGCATCGAAGATTGCTCCACTACAAGGTCCTCAAGTAGCTCATGCAGAGCATACTCTCCCCTTGCAGTAGCAGCAACTACCTTAAAGTCATGATAAGATTACGGAAGAGAGTTTAGGATGATATCAATCTCGCCTTGCGCGCTGATATTTCCTCCCCGCACAGTGAACTGTCTCATGAGCTCAATCATAGACATCATGTGCGTTGTCACCGAACTATGCTCAACCATTTTCTTGCACACAAGATCGTGCACAAGTCTATAGTTAATAGTCCGCTCCACATTGCCATAAGTTGTCAAGAGTTCTTTCCAGAGCTCTCCAGCCCTTTCGAGGTTCTCATACTTGTGCTTCAATTCTCTAGATAGGCCAGCGGTGATAAGCCAAAAGGCGAAATCATCAGCATCCTCCCATCTTTCATAAAACTCAAGCTCAAGTTCGCAAACCTCATCATAGTCGGGCACTAGTGGATCCATGAAAAGAACATGTGCTTGATTTTTCAGATAAAGGACGTGTTTGATGCAAAAACTCCATTCAGGGAAGTTCGGACCAGTTAAAGGATTGTGAGCAAGAATATGATCAACAGTAGCCATAGACATATCTGAAACAATAAAGAATCTTAAATAAGAACATACATGCAGAATTTCGAAAACGAATGCATTGAAAACCTTTTCATAAATCAAATACAAATGTTTTCCACTAATAGCCCAAGAGTTCCCACCGCAAGCTACACTCGTAGACGTTTACGATGTCACGCTCAACCAGAACTGCGGGTTTTAAGCCCCAATTCTTTAATTTCATACCATGTCAGGAACCTTTAGACACTAGAAATTAATAATTAGTGATAAAACTTAGACCAAGCCATCTCTCAAGAACAAGGAAGCAACAACTGCATTATATCCTCATATGCTTTTAAGCGATTAACCACAACTCTAACTCCAGCCAGAAGAGACAGTTTATCCTAGCACGTAAACAACCGCACAACCCTTAAAGCCTTTGTTATCTAAAATTTAAATCAATCCTAGAATACTTATGAAAGAGATCTATGCAAGCTACACTCGTAGACGTTTACGCAAAACCCTCCCACTATTCAACCCATGCACCTCCGAGAATTAGCAAGCTACACTCGTAGACATTTACTAAGACGAGAGATGCACTTACAGCCTAAGACCGCTTTTTGGAGGTCTATTGATTTTTTTTAAAAATCCGCTTAGTATTTTTAATTCAAAAAAAGGTTTCTTAAATGCGCACCCAGATAATTCCATTGTCATTATATTTTCCAAATTTTGCATGTAATTAAACAAGCCAAAAATTCCCAAAATAAAATCCAGCAAGAAATTAATCACATAAGCATGCTTGTAAAGCTGTAAATAATAAAAGCAGTAAATCATGATTTTCCTATTATCTACACATGCTTATTGCGCAATTAATAAATCACATATCATATGAGGACAATTAAGACAAACAAAAATTTCTCGTGGCCCCACAAAATAATAAAAGGAAATAAATCCTATCTATTACAAATTTGGAATATTAGATCTTTTGGATAGCTCCAAATCTTTTTCAATTCTTCATGGCCTTGAAATCTTCAACCACCAAATCTTTTGGCATCTAGGGTTTTGTGATTTGAAAATCGGCCCCACAACTCAACTGCAAACCCCAGGGTTTACATTGAATTGGACCAACCGTCAAAACACGAACCACTGCCGTAGGGACAGTAGCGGCCGACGACAGCCACCGCCGCCGCCAAGGCCGCCACAGCCGCTATCGCCCACCATAAGCAGCCCGTGCTCACAGCGCATTTCTGCGCGTGCGCCACCCGCTACCGCGGCCCACCGCTGCCGACTGCCACCCACGGCCGCACACGCGAGCAGGTCGAGCCTGCCGCCGTTCAGCCGCGATCGCACGCGCGCGGCTGCCTACCGCCGTCGTGCTCATCTCGCCGGTCTTCATCTTGTTCTTCGTTCCATCCAAATTACATATTTGAAATAAAAATTACATTGTCTAAACTATTACAATTTTCCTATCAAATCTACTCACGGATTTTCTCGTGATTTTACAAAACAGATCTAATCCAAACACGGATAAACCACCGTGGATTAAATCAAACTGGTTGCCAAGAAGGAACAAAAACCATCCACGACAAATAAAATTCATACATGCATAATGAATAAATCGCATTCAACAGAGCCATGAATCAGGAACCTAGCTCTAATACCAATTGTAGGGATTTACCGTGAAGTGAATCACCAAATCCAAATAAGCAGGACCAATCATGGATGTTGAATGCGATAAACAATTCACCAAAACCTAGCATGCTCCTTAATTTAATTCGTGGATTTAGAGATCACCGTTAATCCGTAGAGTCTGATCCGATCTTTCGCGTTTGAATATCCAACTTTAATTCAACCACGTGATACGATTAAATCTGCGGAAACAAAAATTTGCAAAACTAATTTCTAGATTCAATCGAATAAAAAGAAAACAGAAAGGAAGAAATCTTGTTCTCCAGATTAGATCTTCAGATCTGTATCCCAATGCTGTTCAGATTTTCTACTGGTGAGGATTCAACAGATCTGTGAAGTGTAGGCCGGAGTCGAATTCCCTTCTCCTCCCTCACACTGGCGCCGCCCCTGCTCTCTCTCTCCCTAGGGTTTCAACTGATTTGAATTATGATAAGGTGGCTAGGGTTTCAGAGAGAGAGATGTCTATTTATAGACCTAGGGTTTTAACCCTAATGGGCTACTGGGCCTTTTTTCAACATATTTAATTGGGCCAGACCTGGTACCTAATGTAAATAATAAAGTGGACCTATGAATTAATTAATTTTCATGTCCACAACCTAGGACATAATTAATTAATTAATATTAATTCTTTTTAAACACATAATTAATATTGACCTACCCCTTTATTACCACGTTATGAGAACGGGCTGCATTTATCTGAGAATCCCCATATTTAAGATTACCGGACATTCATTAATTAATCGAAGCTTCTGACAAGCTCTATCTATAATTAATTAATATCTTATTTTCCTGAGCAGTACCACTCAAACCTTATCACTCGTGCCTGAACTTAATCAGCCTGCAGGACTTTGACACGATGAATATTATTGAGCTCCTCAAGGAATGTCCCCATCCTACTACTCGGATATGGTTACCTAACTCCAGTGTCAGGCTGTACTACATGAACTGCTGCTACCCGAAATGCGAATATACGAGCACGTTACTTAGGCTCTCCACCATGGCAAATCAAAGCAACAGTCAATCCGTGCATACCCTTGAAGCTCTGTTAGGGTTTGGACTCAATCAAGAACGAGATCTTGTATTTGTTGATGTCAGACAGACAAATACATCTCAATGTGGTCCAATCAATACGCCACCTTTTCGTACTAGCATATCGAGCAACCAAAATAGATTACTTCTTCTGACTATGTTGCAGCCATCCGGACAGACGTATCCTCAATGCTGTCTCGGCTGTGATAATATTTGTGTCTCACTAGGTCAAGTGATCATACTGTCTTCTGCGATCTACAATACGCCGTATGATTGTCCATATCGGTGAGACAGAAGGATACCATTGTTACGTGCATGTAAGATTGTTTAAAAGATAGGAGAAAAGTTAATCGTATACTCATTGTAATAAATGCTTTCTGTATACAAAACCCAACAATTAGCCCGTGATCAAATAACTCGAGGCCCGATAGGGTTGAGCCCGAAACCCGACGGGTTGGCCCGATTAGCCTGATTATTATTTTTATTAATATATTTTTATAATTATAGTATTAAAATCTACTTCTAATATTTAAAATGATATTTATTAATTAAGTTTTAAGTTATATAATTGTATTTTGTTTAAATAGTATTCAATACATAGTTAAATTTATTTACTTATGAAGTTAAATGTATTCAAATATTGCTAAAATAATAATATATATTTAATAGATAATTTATCATTATACAAAAATTTGTGATGAGTTTTGCATTTTATAAGAGACAGATAATATTTTGCTTATTTTTCAACATTTAAAATATTAAAATAATCAAAATATATTAAAAATAAAAAATAATTGATAAATTCATTGACCCGACGGGCCAGTCCGAAAACCATGATTACGGTTAGGGTCAAGATTTTTTTGCCCGAAAAAATTTCAGTCCGATTGACATCCCTACAGAGGGAGTACAATTTAAATGATTTTATAAAAATAATCCGGTCCGGCTCAAACGGCCGGCTTCCTACCACAAACCGTCGGCCAAATCAAATTATATGGTTTGAAAATACGGTTTGGTCCGGCTGAAAAATCTTAGTTTTCAAACCGGCCAAATTAATTTGATTCGGTCGATTTGACCAATTTCGGCCAAACCATGTTCACCCCTACTAACATCCATCAATTTTGAGTATCGACGTTCATCCATTGTTGAATAAGGGATTTTTTGTTCGTCTTTTTCTTTTTCTTTCGTTCTTTATTGAATTAGGGAAAATTTGAGCATTTTTATTAAATTAAATGTTGGACCAGGTTTTTTTTATATATTTAGTGTTGGGCCAAATTTTGTTTAATTAATTAAACAGTGAAAGAAAAAAAACATGGCCCGTCTATTTAATTCAATGTTGGGTTGGATTTTGTATTCAATATTAGGCAAGATTATTAATGAATATGACCTTTATTTTATCTTATCGGCCCAAGATCCAGTATTTATTTTGGACCGAGGGGTCGGCATTTGGAACAGAGTCGATGTATAAATTTATTTAAAAATATGCTATAGATAAGTGTATGTATAAAAAACTTGTTAGTAAACTTTCGTGGGCTCATTACCACCTTGTAAACCTCGGGCGAGACCTCCAATGGCGACGCCAGAGACGAGGAAAATGAGGATTACCGTTGCTTTGGTGTGCAAGAAAAAAGGATGCCTCATAATTATAGTTCTTCGTGTATAGAAAGTAGCGGGCAGCGAAGAGGCGGACGAGGAAGAAGGCAAGGGGAGGGTGGAGGGGAGAATCCGACCAACATCTTTCACGGCTGCCACACAGCATCACAGTTTTTGTAAATGGAGAATTGTTTGGTATCAAAGTAAGAATTGGGATTTAGGCTTCCCTTTGATTTAGTAATTTGGGTGACAAGACGAACTCTTGAAATATGTGTTCAATTCTACATAATATTTACAGGATGCGTTCCATATTTTCAATCATCAATTTTACAAAAAATTCACCGACATAAAGTATCTAGTCTGAATTGAAAATAAATATATCCTTAAATTACCCAAATATCTTTAAGAAATGTAAAAGTAGAAGTTAAAAAATTATATTAAAGGATATTATTTCATTTAATATTCTACTCTTAGGAAATTTGATAGAAATATCCTTCCTTTTATTTTATGTTTTGGTGGGTCAAAGATTGTAAAATCCATTTTAGTTAGTTCTCAGCTTAGGTGAAAAATATAAATTCCTATATCGGTTCTTTATCAAGTCGTAAGCTGATACTAACATATGAAACTAGGCTAATAAAAAGGGTCTAGTACGCGTGGAAGACTTAAACAGGCTAGAGGAACGCAGTATGCTTTACAAACCTGGAAGAAAAGGAGTCTAGCAGAGTATGGATTTCGCCAAGTTCGAATCCAGTATAGTATGGTGCAATGACACAAACCATACTAAGTATCATGGGACCAA
>JAPKLW010002673.1:38843-49456 GCA_026898455.1 Plectranthus barbatus | reverse complement strand
TTCGGCAAATATTAATGCACCATTAATAATGTGTTTTAGTAATGGATCTTTGAATAAGCAGTGTTATATTATTCTAACAAAGGATCGATCATGCGTACACCCTTTGATTTGTTGATAATTATTTCATACTTAGATTAGAATTAAAGAACAAAAGGATAGCATTATACTTCTTTTGGGATTCGGCAGTAGTTATTAGTGTATGAGTTACGAGTGAGACTGCGCCGGCGAAGGGGACAGTCACAATGCTGCGAGGCCAGCTGTTAATCTGTTATAGTCGTCCATGGTTGAAGTTCAGGTGATGATGGGTTCCGAGTTTTTAAATTGAATTTCAGAACTTGATGTTTATCTTAGATATATATAATACAAATATTCAAATATAAGTAGGGATATCTTTTGGTAATTTCAAAAATATGGAATGCGAAACATATGGACTAATATTTACTATATTAAATTAGATTATATATAATTGATAATATATTAATAATCATATTATTAATAGTTATAATTAATATGAAAACATATATATTCCAAATCTATTAGATATGATTTTTGAATTATTTATTTTATGAGAATAAAATACACATTAATCATTCTTGAGAAGGGAGAATTTTGTTTTCATATGCAGTTAATATCAAATATAAAAAAACTTAGGAGTTTTGAGTTGTATACCTCAATAATTCTCTCTGGGTTTTTAGCATTCCTAGTTTGAATATACACCGTGAATTCGATTATGCACATATTTGATTCAATACGTGGATACTTTTAGTGGTGGATTTGCATTGCAGAACAAGTCAGAATTGCTTGTATTCTATGGAAGAAACTGTAAGTTTTTCCTTTTAATTCACATTAAATCTCTACGCATGATATTGATTATAAATTTTGATTTGTTCATTGATAAATTATTCAACTGTGTTCATTAGATGAAATCAACGAAACCCAACAATAATATTAAAGCCAAGTTCAATTTATAATTACTATGCATTATTCAATTAAACTTATGGGCTAATTAACATACTAGGATATGGTTTGGAACAATTACCATATCCTTCCGTCTGCATATTCTTGTTGCATCAAGTACATGAATTATTAGTTTCTGAAACTATTGTGGTTTCGTGTACCATGCTGAAGTTGAAAGTTATAAGCAATTCAATTGCATATATAGAAGGGTCGAAGCAAAATTGATTTCTTTCGATCGCATTAAAAGTATTTTTCAACTGCAGGCAATAATTGCAGCTTTAAATTGTTTCTGAATCAATTTCACGAAACAAAAATACATGCTTATAATATTATTATTTTAGAAATAAGAATAAATATTTATATTAATTTATAATTAATGTAAAATCTATTTTGGAAATAATGAGATTATAAACTCTATATTGATTTTGAGATTAATATAGATCTAACCCATAAATTTAATTTGAATAAAATATGCTAATTGGATGTATTTTATTCGTAGAGATTGTGTGTTTGTGTTATGTGCCTTATAATAATTGTTTACAATTTGATTATGTTATTATCATGTTTTAACTATAGTAGTTAGAGACCGCTATGTATGATTGGATAGGTCGCGCCAAATAATTGCACTTCGTTTTGCATGTTTGGGTAGGCGACGCCCAATATTTTCGGTCCGCATTGGTATGCCTGGGTAGGAGGCGCCCAATAATTTTTTTTTCAAAACCAATACTTGATATGAGTTTAAAACAATTAGTATCACATGATAATCCCCTATTAGACTATAAATCTGTTTTGGAAATACACGTCGTCCATAATTGTCGTTTGAGTATCAAAAATCTCTTCGCTCTGGAATATTTATACCCTAGTGTTTGCTCTGACTTGACGAGGCCAAGGCTCACTCATAGGTGCATATTGGAATCATGTGATGGAGTTGACTTGCTTAAATTATCTTGGCACCCTAGTGTGCATGGTGATTTAAGGATGTAGATTAATCGGATTAATCAACCAAGAATTGCAAAATTGTTTTGCAATTGGATTAGAGGCCTACTATGTGGTATTATTACAATTATCAACCCTAGCAAACGTTGTGATAGTATTAACTCAGGTCTTGGTCCACTAAAAGTTATATTTGATATAAATTCGTATTTTGTGTTTGGGGTTTATGGATATGTTTAAATTAGTGGGAGCTAATAAAAACGAAAGGCTTTTTTTGATTAGTCACGTGAATGTGATAATTTGACTCTAGTTTGATTTTGATTTTCCTTTGACTTATTTTCTTATCAGATTAGAATGTCAAACTTGCCTTTGAAATGTTTGTTGGAAACCAATGTATTGACTGGGTCAAACTTTCTTGATTGGATCTGATGTCTGCGTTTGGTGCTGAGATCGAAACACATTGAATATGTGTTGGACAAAGAAATTTATTCCATCCTCGATAAAGGATCTGATGACTTTGCCGAGTTCAATGAGGCAAGTCATAAGAAATATATTGAGGATGCCACTAAGGCGAAATGTGTTAAGTTATCCTCTATTACTATGGAGTTATAGAGGTAGTATGACCAAATGTACCCTTATGAAATGCTTAGACGCATGAACAGAGACTTTGCAATTTTGAAGGCACGAGGTGCTCAAGCTGCAAGCTCAGGGTGTTTGTTAATGAGATAAGCATGTCTATTACGAACTCAAATTCCTGGGTATTAGATATTGGATGCAACTCACACATTTGCAATAATGTGCACGGGCTAAGTGAAAGTAGGAAAGTGATACTCGAGGAGATAGACCTATGCGTAGGAAATGGAGCAAAAGTTGTTGCGAATGTGTAAGGATGTGTATATTAGATCTACCATCCAGAAATAGACTAGTTTTGCATAATTACTACTTTGTTCCATCGATATCAAGGAATGATGGTCCCGAATTTTAGATTAATAATGTTGCACATCAGAATGTTTTAATTGATAGACTTGCACTTATCCAAACTGAGTGCTTAGTCTCAGTTTTGTTTGTCCAAAGCTCGGTTTGGGTCTTAAGTCCACATAGTCATTAAGTCAGTTTCAAATTATACTTCAACACTTCAGTGTTGAGTTATAAAGAATGTAAAATGAAATTCAAAAAGCAATAAATGAAAAAATGATTTATAGTGGTTCGGACACCAAAAGATCCTACGTACACTCTTCAAACACAAGTCTAGAAATCCACTAAGTGATTGAATAAAAGGTGCTCCCATGATCTATCGCTAGTCGGTGAATATCTCATCCACCGATCCACTAGCTCACTCGTCCGGTCCTTTGTACGTCCTTCACTTTCAGGCTTCTCGGAGTGTGGGCACACCACACAGCCTCCTCGTCGCCAAAATGGGGTCTTTAAAGTTCTCCCCAGAACTGTCAGCTTAGCGGTTTGAACGCTCGTCAGGGTCAAAGTACAGAGCGTACTTAACTGTTATGTTCTTTCTTGGAGAGAAAGAACACCAAGAGTAACTTAAGAACTAGAAGTTCTGAGTCTTGTGTTCACAAATGTGACACATGGAAAGCTTTAGGATGCCTCGAACATTTAAGTCGGAAATTTGGCAGAGTTTCAGCTAGCTCGATAATAGAGAGTTCGGGTGTTTGAATCTCTGGAGGTCCTCGACTATTTATAGACGAAGGTGTGGAGACTCAAATCTTGGAGCCGTTAGAAACATCGAATGTTTGACCAGCCTTATGTTTCTATCCTGCGTGTATTCAGCAGTAAGTGTTGGTGATTTTCGAGAAATCCTGCACCTGCTCCCGCTTTTTTGACTTGGAGTGTGACTGTTCACCTTTCTGACAAAACGATAGTGTGATCAGTCCGAGGAATCAAGACTGAAGTCTTGAATTTTCAGGCTTTAAGGAATCTCCAATCCTTTAAGTTTGATCTTGTCAGTACTATTTCTCAGACAATTCTTCTTGTCTTTATGCGTAGGGATTGGAACTAAGATTCAATGCTGATGTTGTTGGGCTGGCAAGTCCATGCTAGCTAAAGTCATCATTGAGTCTGAACATCGATCCCCAGACTGACAAGTTTGATAAATTAGACTGGTCAGTCCTAAACTCATTAGTTCCTATAAGGCCAAGACTGATCAGTTCCATTATGAACTTCAGTCTGTTTGAGTCTTTTGCGCATCCACAGACTGATCCATCAATTTGTTCTTTGATCAACTCCCATTTACAACTCGATAAAAAGACTTTACATTTTAGGATCAAACTAAAGCTAATCTAGAGACATCCTAGACTTGTTAGGCCTTTGACCCTTCGACCCACCAAAACACAATAAGTAAGGAAATTCTAACATCAAATTTCTTAATAAGGAATATTATATATGTTCCTATGTTAGACATATAAGGATTTTCCTTTACTTTTGGAAATGGATGTTGCTCATTTTCATTGAATGGAATTATTTATTGAAATTCAACCCTATCGAACGAATTACATTTACTTAATTGTGAACGAAGTATTCTCAATATTGAAAAAAAAAGACCTAAGCTAGTTAATACGAATAATCCTACCTATGTTTGGCATTGTAGGCTTGGTCACATTAATGAGAAAAGGCTCACAAGATTGAGAAAGTTGGACTACCTCACATCATTTAATTTCGAATCTTATGGTACTAGCAGTCTTGTCTTAGAGGAAAGATGGCCAATAAGCCACTTTCTAGGAAATGAATACGAGCTAAAGATGTGCTTGAGTTGATTCACACAGATATGTGTGGACCATTATCCACTCAAGCTAGAGGTGGATATTCTCTCTTCATAACTTTTACTGATGATTTTTCAAAGTAAGGATATGTGTATCTTATGAAACACAAATTTGAGGCCTTAAAAAAATTTAAGGAGTTTAAGTTTGAAGTTAAAAAACAACTAGGCAAGAGTATTAAAGCTCTGCGATCAGATCGTGGAGGAGAGTATTTAAGTATGGAGTTTATCAATTACCTAAAATCACACGGAGTCTGTTCAGAATGGACACCTCTAGAAACACCACAAATGAATGGGGTATCTGAGACAAGGAATCGAACATTGTTAGACATGGGTCGATCCATGATGAGTTTCACTAGTCTCTCTCTATTCATTTGGGGCTATGATTTGTACAGTGCTGCAAATATTCTGAACAGAGTTCCATCCAAACCAGTTTAAAAAACACCATATGAATTATGGTATGGTAAGAAGCCTTGTCTAGGGCATTTGTGAACTTGGGTTGTCCTGCATTTGTCAAGAAAATGTTGACTGATAAGTTGGAATCTAAAAGTGAGAATGATTTTTTTGTGTGATATCCTAAAGAAACTAGAGGATATTACTTCTACATATCTAGTGATCACAAGGTGATCGTGTCTAGAAATGCTATGTTTCTTGAAGATGAATTTGTGTACAAAGAACAAGGTTGTAGTGTAATAGATCTTGATAAAGTCCAAGAACTACAAAATAATTAAGAGGATGAAATGTTGTCTGATAGTAAAGACAAAAATTCAGTGGGAGTATTAGATGATTTATTGGATGGGGTCATATCTCTGGATAGAAACCTCCAAACAATGAGAGTAATCAAATAGAGAGTGATACAATAGTTGCATCACCTCATCTTCATCTACAGGAAATACATGAAAATGAGATTCTTGATAACTCCCATAATAATGGACAAGAACCTCGTCACCTTCAGAATGATGAGCATCAACAAACACAGAACTAACTTAATAGGCCTCAAAGAACTCATCGGCCACCTCTTAGGCTCAATCTTCTGGTTGAGAACCAAGAAGATATAGATATGGTGGATGGTGATGAGCCGAGGACCTTTACCAAAGTGTAGTTGGACACTTCATCGGAGAAGTGGCATATAGCCATGGATTCTGAGATGGAATCTATGTATGCAAATAAAGTTTCGGTATGCAGATGGGTCTTCAAGAAGAAGATCGATGCAAATGGCTGATCACTGTAAAATGCTATAGATTAATTGCAGACACAGTGACAAATAAATTTATAAGAGTACCCTAAGGTTGTCGAACCCATAAGGAATTGTATAACGAAATTATTTCATGTACTAGCCATGATCCTAAAATCTATTGTTAATTTAAGTAAACAGAAAATCAGGGATTTTGAGTTTAAAAAGTAAAAATAGCAATGCGGAGAATTACACAGTTTGGGAAATCAAATTAAAGGGGCACAAACTCTAGGGCGAACTATCAATCAAAATACATACCAATTAATTAACTTGCATTGGTCGGAAATCATAATATACTATAACTTCTTGGTCAGATAATTATAACCTAGGTTACCAGCATGTGAATGTATATGCTTTGTCGGCCTCAATAACACAATACTAATCAACCTTTCATAAATCCACAGATTTACCTTACAATCACTATCTTCCCCTAGGACATATTGTTAATTATATTCGAATTCCTTTTCCTGTTATTAATTTTCTCTTTTCAGTCCTTCAATTAACAACTATAAACCTAGAATTAATTCTATATTTTGATCTGATTAATTCTAAATCCTAATAATTCAAACAGGAAATCAAAACCAAGCAATTCAATGTTAATCAATTAAACATGCATTTGATTGATATTCATTGCCCTAGAACCCACTAGAGTTTCTAGCCACACATAGGAGATAGGAAACCAAAACAAAACATATTATTAAAGTGCATAAAAATAACTTACAAGAAAATAAAGGTTCGTGCTGGAAAATAAAGGTTGTTGAATGCTTCAAAGGTCCAAGGCTGAATATTAGATGATTAAAACTCGAAAATAAGGACTATTTATAAGACTGGGTGTGTATCCTATCATGTTTAGGGCTAAAGATTTGATTTGATTCCAATTTAATCAAATTTTGCCAGATTTGCCCGTGCTTTGATCGACATGGCTCGATGTCGATCGACGCACGTGCCTTCATGTCGATCGAGGTCGGTCTTCCTTTGGTCGAAGTCGATCTGCACGGTCTCACGATTTTGGCCATAACTCTCACTCCCGAACTCCGATTAACCCGGTTCTAGTTGTGTTGGAAAGCTAACTCAAAGCTATATCCATTTACATGCTCCAATAGCCCAAATTACATGTGTGGAGGAACCCTTAACTGCTACTCTTGAACGTCACTGCTTTTGGAACGGTTTTCCAGTGAATGTAAGCCTAAAAACTGCAAAAACACACCATGGCAAGCGTAACACCACATATAATAGACTAATGCATGAAATATATATATATATATAAAAACTTAAGAAAACTATATTAAAGAGTAGGAAATAATATAGATAAGTGAGTGAAATAATGAACTTATCAAACCCCCCAAACTTGAACGTTTGATTGTCCTCAATCAATAGGCAAGAAAGAATCAAAAGATCAGACAATTAGAGTGCAATGTCTCACAAGATTCATCACAGTCAAGGGTTAGAAATCCACTATCTACAAGCAGTTTGAAAGAGACAAAAAATCCATTAATAGTGGAAGAACTCACGGGAAGCGTTTCGCTCAACTAACAAGTGTATAGGGTAAATATGAAAGCACTCAACACGTTTATGAATGAATTTCTACCATATGCTTGCAAATCTTCTACTATCTCCACTGCTAGAATGTGTACACAAGTCTAGAATCAAAAAAGACTTTCAATAGGTTGTAATGTAGACTTTTTCTGAGCGGTAGGAAAATTTGGCCAAGTGATTGAAAATAAACTGAGTTAATTACTCTCAATAAATCTCAACCCACCATCTAAATTCATCCACCTCATCTCCTCATATATATCAACAACACACAATTTTTTTTTTCTAGCTCATTTTTGAATCTTTTATGCTCTTTTATAATAATAATTCTTTTTCTTTCATAGAGCTTATGAGAATTCTAATTATTATTTGAGCTTCTTCTCTTTTTTTTTTCTCACACATCTTTCCAACCACTAATGTATCATTTCTTATCACCAATTCACTTTCAATCCACCCCATATACCACAACTCAAGACACGAGTGAGACAATACTTTCTTATTCTCATAGACAAGGAAAGAAAATTGTATAGGCTCAAAGTGGCTAACTAGGGAAAATTTTATGTGAAGGGATAATGACTAGGAAATTGGGCTAACAAAGATGGCCTAAGATCATCTTCTAAACTTATGCACACTGTGCAGTCTCAAAAAAGAAAATAAGCAAGTTCTAGAGAAATTAAAAAAAACATGAGAATCTCACATCAAACGAATTTAGGCTCAAATCTCACACAAGGGTTTATAAATTTCTTCCACAATTAATTTCAAATCTGTTCAATCAGCATACAAGTATAAGTTTCAAATTAACCCTATCATGTGGTATTCTACATTCATAGGTATCTAATCACAATCCCTATCAATTCAAACTCAGCCCTCAATCAATTCTAATCTCACAATCTCATTCAGGTTATGTCAAAGATAAAAAGATTTCCCACAAAATAGAATAAAATTTAAAAACATGCAGATGCAAAAATTAAAACAGATGCAAAAATTAAAATACTAAGAGCTAAAATAAAGATAGAATATTCCTCCTTTTGTCCACATCCCCCCAAACTTATTTCCAACTCAAAAGTAGGAAAAAGTTTGAGAATCACACAAAGGGAAGAAATATACCTGGTAGTTGATCTCAGAGATTAACTTTTTATTCCTGGAGGCTTTGGAACTCGCGCAGCGTGAATTTGGGCAGTTGGCACTTTGCATCGACCGACGCAGGCTCGCGTCGATCAACGAGAAGCCTTCTTGTCGACTTGTTCCACGGGTCAAAGTATAACCGTTGCCGGTCTCGACTTCGATCGATGCCAGGCTGCGTCAATCAAAGTCGAGCAATCCTCGTTTTTTAATGCTGCAAAACGAAGTTAGTGCATACAAAATTTAAAATAAAATAAAATAAAATGAAAAACAAAAAATTAAAAAGGAAAACTATTGAAAAGGTTGGGTTACACTCCCAACAAGTGCTTTGTTTAATGTCGTAGCTCGACGATACCTCAGATCAGTACCCGGGGGGTCGGGTCCAGACTCTCCGACCCTTGGCGTCCACCATGTAAACTTTGCGGTCCTTGATGATGGTGGTGAGCTCGAATTAGGGAGGCTTAGTTGATATTTTCACCCCCTCATTCCCGCGCTCCCACTCTATAGCAGCGGCTTCTTCTTCTTTGGACTCATCCTCTTCAGTGGTGGTGATCCGGTTGCACTCTGCCTTTCTCTTGCTTTTATCGATCACAAAGGTGATCCTTTCCTCGTTGGCCCGGAGTGTAATTCTGTCACCTCGACAGTTAATGAGCGCGGTACTAGTATTGAGAAACTCACGCCCCAGTATCATGGGTGGGCGGAATACAATCCGATTCGCCATCTACAACGTAATAGTAGTGGGCCTCATCTCTCTGATGTTGAGGTGCTTGTAAATAGACTACGACATCAAATTGATACTGGCCCCAGTATCGCACAATACTCTCTTGAATGTACATTCTCCAATACCCACCGGAATAGAGAAACATCTAGAGTCGCTTCTCTTGACGGACGCTTGCTTTTGTAGTAGCAGGCTGCACTATTCGTGGATCTTCACCGTCTTGTTCTCCACGAACTGCTTGTTTCCACTCATCAACTTCCGGAGGTATTTCATATACCCCGGGATTTTCTTCAGCACCTCGATCAGCGAAATATTTATGCTGACCTTCCTCAAGTTCTCCACAAATCTCGTGAACTTGGAGTCCTCCTTTTGCTTCGCAAACCTCTCAGGGAATGGCATAGGAGGAACAATATCTTCAGATTTTGCCAGAATTTTTCCAAAGGTGGGCCTCGACTTCGACCAACACAAAGGCGCCTGATAAGCTCATTATTTTACTCACTTATCTATATTATTTTCTACTATTTTATGTAGTTTTATTGAGTCTATATATATATTATGTGCATGAGTCTATATTAGGTGGTATTATGCGCGTTTTGGTGTTTTTGTAGGGTTTTAGGCCTAAATTCACAAGAAATCCATTCCGGAAGCAGTGACGTGTAAGAGTAGCAGTGACGATTTCGTCCATAAGAGGAATTCAAGCTATTGGCACATGGAAATGGATGATGCTTTGAGTTATCTCTCCAACGCAACTGGAATCGGGTCAATCGGAGTTCGGGAGAGAAAGTTATGGCCAAAACCGTGAGACCGCGCAGGAGGGGCGAGAAGCTGCGTCGACAGACGCCAATCAGAAGCGATCGATGAAGACCAAGAACTCTCGTCGATCGACGTGAATCAGAAGCGATCGACGCGGAGGTGTCTGCTGGATCAGAAATTCGAGGAAAAATGGATTTATTCATATCTTTAACCCTAGATTGGATAGAATACGCATCCACCACTATAAATACTTATGTAAATTCGATTTTTCATAATTCCCTATTGCATACAATCATATTTTAGAGTTTTTAGAGTTTGGAGACTTGGGAAACACGAAACCCTTTATTTTTCTTGTAAGTTCTTTTATGTTTATGCAATTTAATATGTTTTCTTTTGGATTTCTACCTACGATGAGTGGCTAGAAACCCTAGCGGGTTCTAGGGGTTGATATTATTATGGATGCATGTTAGGATTAATTAATTAGGTTCATGATTCCTGTGTTTATTCTATAATTCTAGATTAATTCAAGGACCGAGAGGTGACGATTAATTTAGATGTCTAGCTATTGATAGAAGGACCGAGAGGTGAATATT
>JAPKLW010002673.1:18600-32233 GCA_026898455.1 Plectranthus barbatus | reverse complement strand
TAAAAAGTAAAAATAGCAATGCGGAGAACTAAAGAGTTTGGGAAATCAAATTAAAAGGACACAGACTCTAGGGCGAACTATCAATCAAAATACATATCAATTAATTAACTTGCATGGTGGGAAATCATAATATACTATAACTTCTTGGTTAGACAATTATAGCCTAGGTTACTAGCATGTGAATGTCTATGTTTTGTCGGCCTCAATAACACAATATTAATCAACCTTTCATAAATCCACAAATTAACCCTACAATCACTATCTTCCCCTAGGACAGATTGTTAATTATATTCGAATTCCTTTTCATGTTATTAATTTTCTCTTTTCAGTCCTTCAATTAACAACTATAAACCTAGAATTAATTCTATCTTTTGATCTGATTAATTCTAAATCCTAATAATTCAAACAGGAATTCAAAACCAAGCAATTCAATGTTAATCAATTAAACATGCATTTGATTGTTATTCGTTGCCCTAGAACCCGCTAGGGTTTCTAGCAACACATAACAAATAGAAAACCAAAACAAAACATATTATTAAATTGCATAAAAATAACTTACAAGAAAATAAAGGTTCGTGCTGGAAAATAAATATTGTTGAATGCTTCAAAGGTCCAAGGCTAAATATTAGATGATTAAAACTTAAAAATAAGGACTATTTATAAGAGTGGGTGTGTATCCTATCATGTCTAGGGCTAAAAATCTGATTTGATTCGAATATAATCAAATTTTGCAAGATTTGCCCGCGCTTCGATCGATGTGGCTCGATGTCGATCGACGCGCGTGCCTTCACATCGATCGAGGTCGATCTTCCTTTGGTCGAAGTCGATCTGCACGGTCTCACAGTTTTAGCCATAACTCTCACTCCCAAACTTCGATTGACCCGATTTCAGTTGTGTTGGAAAGCTAACTCGAAGATATATCTATTGACATGCTCTAATAGCCCGATTTCGTTGTGTAGAAGAACCCTTCCCTGCTACTCTTGCACATCACTATTTTTGGAACAATTTTCCAGCGAATGTAAGCCTAAAAACTGCAAAAACACACCACGACAAGCGTAACACCACATATAATAGACTCATTCATAAAATATATATATATATATATATATAACTTAAGAAAACTGCATAAAATAGTAGGAAATAATATAGATAACTGAGTGAAATAATGAACTTATCAAACCCCCCAAACTTGAACGTTTGATTGTCCTCAATCTATAGGCAAGAAAGAATCAAAAGATCAAGTTATTAGAGTGCAATGCCTCATAAGATTCATCACAGTCAAGGGTTAGAAATCTACTATCTACAAGCAGTTTGAAAGAGACAAAAAATCTATTAATAGTGGAAGAACTCACGGGAAGTGTTTCGCTCAACTCACAAGTGTATAGGGTAAAGATGAAAGCACTCAACACATGTATGAATGAATTTCTACCATAGGCTTGCAAATTTTCTACTATCTCCACTGCTAGAATGTGCACACATGTCTAGAATCAAAAAGGACTTTTAGTAGGTTGTAACGTAGGCTTTTTCTGAGGGGTAGGAAAATTTGGCCAAGTAACTGAAACTAAACTGAGTTAATTACTCTCAATAAATCTCAACCCAACATCTAACTTCATCCACCTCATCTCCTCATATATATCAACAACACACAATTTTTTTCTAGCTCATTTTTGAATCTCTTATGCTCTTTTATAATAACAAATCTTTTTCTTTCATAGAGCTTATGATAATTCTAATTATTATTTGAGCTTCTTCTCTTTTTTTTTTTTTTTCTCAGACATGTTTCCAACCACTACTGTATCATTTCTTATCACTTTCAATCCACCACATATACCACAACTCAAGACACGAGTGAGACAATACTTTCTTATTCTCATAGACAAGGAAATAAAATTGTATAGGCTCAAAGTGGCTAACTAGGGAAAATTTTATGTGAAGGGACAATGTTTAGGAAATTGGGCTAACAAAAATGGCCTAAGATCATCTTCTAAACTTGTGCACATTGTGCAGTCTCAACAAAGAAAATAAGCAAGTTCCATAGAAATTAAAACACACATGAGATTCTCACATCAAACGAATTTAGGCTCAAGTCTCATGCATGAATTATATATATAAACTTATGAAAACTACATAAAATCGTAGGGAATAATATAAATAAGTGACTGAAATAATGAACTTATGAATGGCAAGATACAAACTTACAAAGCCCAGCTTGTGGCAAAAGGGTATAGTCAATGTGATAGACTGATTGTCTAGTTCCTCCAAGATGAAGAATTTAGGTGAAGCCTCCTATATTCATGGAATAAGAATATATCATGATAGATCTAAGAGATTATTGGGACTCTCACAGTCCATCTACATAGACAAGGTGCTAAAGCATTTCTCTATGAAAAACTCTAAGAGAAGTGAACTTCCTATGAGACATGTCTATCACATTATCCAATAAGGATTGTCCTTTGAGTGACAAAGAGATTGAATACATTAATAAGATACCATATGCCTTAGCTATAAGTTCGATCATGTATGCTATGGTATGTACTAGACCAGATGTGGCCTATGAACTTATTATTGTTGACAGATTTCACCAGAATCCCAGTGAGGAACATTGGGACTTTGCAAAGAATATTCACAAGTACCTTAGACGGACCAAAGAGTATTTCTTGGTCTATGGTGGACAACCAGAGTTATCAGTGACGGGGCACGCTGATGCAAGTTTTTGTTAGTTTTGTGTATACCGTAAAGCACTATGATTGGTATGTCGGTAAACAGTTTTGTTTGATATACTAGTAATCATCAATGTCTTGTATACAATGATACAATTCTCCTGTCAGATTAACAAACATACAAAGCTAACAATGGTATTCTCATATCTCGTTGATTGGGAGATCATATGATGTGTAGGAGATCACAGAAGATCATATGGATTGCTTGACCTAGTGAGATATAAACAATTTTCACAGCTGAAACAGTTCCAGGATAGACTGCTGGTTTAGGCTCCAGCACATTCAGTATTTAGTGGCTTATCTTGGTTGCTAGATGTGCTGGTACGTTTGGTACGCATTGATAGGACCTAACTAAGTTCGATTCTTTTATCTGACATTAAAAGAATCTTGATTTTGACGGCTTGATGGAATCTTAAGCATAATGAAGGTCCAGAAGTATATACAAATTTGTGTGTCACTTTGAGATGCTATGGTGGAGAGTTTTACATGTACTTGTATATTAGTATTTTGGGTGATAGCAATTTGTATATGACTTTCTGTGATTGGAATTAGGTAACCATTGTTGGGTTTTGTATACAGAAAGCATTTATTACAATGAGTATACATTCAACGGTATTTCCTATCTGTTAACAAACTTACATGCAAGTAACAACGGTATCCTCTTATCTCACCGATAGAGACGATCATACTGCCTGTTGTTGATTGCAGAAGACTGTATGATCACTTGACCTACAACCGAGACAACGTACGAGGATAAGTCTGTCGGTATAGGCTGCAACATAGTCGGAAAGAAGTATTCTGTATTGATTACTTGATATGCCGGTACGCACGATGGCGTATTGATTGGACCAAAGTGAGATGTATTCTACTGTCTGACATCATAGAATACACGATCTCGATCTTGATTGAGTCCAAACCCTAATGAAGGTTCAGGGGCTTGCACGGGTTGACTGTTGCTTTGACTTGCCATGGTGGAGAGTCTGGGTAACGTGCTCGTATACCCGCATCTTGGGTAACAATTATTCATGTATTGCAGCCTGAGACAGGAGCTAGGTAACCATATCCGAGTAATAGGATGAGGACATTCCCTGAGGAGCTTAATAACATTCATCTTACTAAAAACCTGCAGGCTGATTAAGTTCAAGCACGAGTGATAAAGTTTGAGTGGTACTACTCAGGAAAATAAGATATTAATTAATTGTAGATAGAGCTTGTCTGAAGCTTCGATTAATTAATGAATGTTCATTAACCTTAAATATGGGGATTCTCAAGTAAATGCAGCCCGTTCTCATAATGTGGTAATAAAGGGGTAGATCAGTATTAATTTTGTGGTAATATTAATTAATTAATTGTGTCTTGAGTTGTGGACATGAGAATTAATTAATTTATAGGCCCACTTTATTATTTGCATTAGGTCCCAGGTCTGACCCAAATTAAATATGCTGAAAAGAGGCTCAGTAGCCCATTAAGGTTGTATCACAATTTAAATAAGTTGAAACCCTAGTTTCAGAGAGAGAGGGGCGGCGCATCTGGTGTGTTCGGGAGGAGTAGAAATTC
The DNA here is from genome assembly GCA_026898455.1 of Plectranthus barbatus. NCBI lineage: Eukaryota > Viridiplantae > Streptophyta > Magnoliopsida > Lamiales > Lamiaceae > Plectranthus > Plectranthus barbatus. The sequence continues at coordinate 27,956 of JAPKLW010002673.1, read as the reverse complement.
GACTCTGGCTTACACATTCACAGTCCTGTGGAATCCTCACCAGTAGCAAGATTGAGCAACATTGGGATACAAATATAAAGATCTAATCTGGAGAACAGATTTCTTTTCCTTCTCTTTTTCTGTCTAATTTAATCTAGAAATTAGATTTGCTAATTTCTATTTCCGTAGATTTAATTAAATCGCGTGGTTGAATCGAAAGTTGGAAATTCAAATGCGAAAGATTAGATCTGACTCTACGGAAGAAAGGTAATCCCTTATCCACTGCATTAAATTCATAGGAGCATGCTAGGATTTATTGAATTGGTAATTGCTCTCAACATCCATGAAACGGTCCGGTTTATTTGGATTTGGTGATTCGGATTGCCAAAAATCCCTACAACCATATCCAGTATAGGATGGTGACGTTCCGTAAGTAGCTCAGAAGGTTCATTTATGCTAAAGTCGTGCAGGCTGATTAAGTTCAAACATAAATGAAAAAGTTGAGTGGTGTAATTTAGGAATAAAATATATTACTCCCTCAGTCCCATACAAGTAGTCTCATTTGCTTTTGGCACAGTTACAAATGTTTGTGAGTGTAGTGGAATTAATATTTTATTGGTGAGTGTGAAAACGTTTACCATTTTAGGAAATGAGACAATTAAATGAGACAGACAAAAAGGAAAATGGAACTACTTCTATGGGACAGAGGGAGTAATTAGTTTTGGAGCTTGTCCGAGCTCAAATTAATTAATGAATGTCTGTAACCTTAAATATGGGGATATACCGAGCCTATGCCACCCGTTCCTCATAACATGATAATAAATTGGTAGGTCAATATTGATTCTATGTGGCATGAATCAATATTACTTAATTATTATATTCTTGGTTGAATATGAGAATTAATTAGTTTATGAATTTATTTATTATTTGCATACTGGTCTCTAGTATGGCCAATGAAAAGCTCAAGCCTATTAAAAATAAGAAATTTCCAATAAATACCCCCTCAGGTCACCACATCATATGTTCATTAGTTGCTAATCAGAAGACCATATTTTTGGGAGGTGATAGGCGACAACATCTAAGCGGGGAAGGTGATTCTGCTTCTCGATCGGTGCAATATCCGGCAGCAGTCCTCGCTAGATATCCGGATAAGAGCGAGGGACACAAATCAAAAGATCAAATATGGAGGATTCTTTTCTTCTCTCTCTCTCTCTCTCTCTCTCTCTTAATTTCAATTTTAATTATTAATTAAAATTGAAGATACTCAATCTTTATTCCGCAGGGTTAAACAAGGAAATCAAGAATTCAAAGGTTTCAATCCCTACCGCAGATTTGCAGACACTACGCGTGCACCCAGTTATGCGTGCAGTCTCTCACTTAGTTCTAGTGGGCACTGGCCACGCGTGGCGGACGGTGATGGAAACAGCCCCAGCTGGTAGTAGCATATCAGAGGAGTGCGGCAGGTGGTGTGTGCGTGGCGCAACTTTCTGGCAAGCGTACGCAGTCACACAATTGTTAGCGCAGACTTGTCGCTGGCGTGCTTTAGGTATTGGCGCAGGCTTCGGGGTCTGTAGGGCTTCCTCCAACGACTCTGGTTCAGCACAAGCGGGTGAATGGAGCAAGCAGCGACAACCGTCTCATGAGTGAAAACCCTAGCAGAGGTAGCACACGTTAATTCATGAAACCTTAGCCCAAGGGGTGGCGGTGCAGGCCATGTGCAGCCTGAGCCCAAAGTTGCAAACCTTAATTTTGAAACCCTAGCTTTCGCGCGCCTCTCCTCCAGAAACCCTAGCCGCCATTCCTGTTAGCAGCGTACTCGGGAGAGAATTCGTGCGAAAGTGGTTGCGAGACAGTGTGCACTGCCTCAGACTTCCACAGGCAACGATGAAGTGGCTAGCCGCGTGCATGGTGCACGCGGCGGATGACAACTCATGTGCGATAGGGTGAACCTCGCGTAAAACTCCGCAACCAACAGCTTCGGGTTGATCCTAATCATCACACCAACCACATATGTAATTAATGACTTCACATCAGTTGCTACCACAACACTTGTGTAAAACTGTGCAACCAGATACGGATGAAACCTTTTCGGTTTAGCAGCAAGAAAATAGATCAACTCCTCTGTTCTCAGTTTTTGTCCCAGTCGAGAGTGTGGACAAACATTCATAATTTGATTCGTAAGCAAGTTCTTCTCTTTGTGCACCTGAGCAACCCTTTTATGCTCTGGGGTAAGCCTCTTTGGATGATCTTTGGCAAGTTTCTCGAGTTCGGAGTCAGAAATATAATTATCGACCGTCTGAGTTTCATCAGGACCGGAAGTTAAAGTTGCTTGTTCGGTATTCTGAGCACTAGTTTGTTTCGGCATATTGATTGCTGATGATTGGCAGTAAATGAAGGGAATGATTGCCTAAAATTCTCGAAGGAATTTTTTGGGTTTGGTGAAGTGCAAACATAGAGTAAAAATGGCAATGATAGCAAAATATAACCGCATAGGTTACCAATTTATAGGATTCGGAATCCAAGTTTGGATGGCTCGGATTGAGTCAACAAGATTTGATCTATAGGTGAGATGAGCCAACATTTGGATTGGTCAGACTTGACCTGACTTGGGGAGCGGGGTTAGCCACGTGGCACGTCCGGAATGGGCTGTAACTACTCCGCAATAAATGATGTACCAGATAAGCCACTATGTTGAATTCAAATACTCCCACCTCCCGACTGAATACTGACTTGCATTTTTAGTTTCAGTTTCTAATCCGAGAGTTTGAACTCGATTTAAGTCTGCAACATTCCTTCAACAACATCCAATACCCGAAAACCAAAACTTAGTTTTCAAGAGTCAGTTTTCAGTTCCCGTGCCAATACCATTTAATGATAAAATTGGCTAAGTATAGAACCACGAAACTGAAAATTGATAAATATGCGATAAATTGAAAACTGAGAGTTGGCCCACAGTTTTAATCCGCTTCCACTCCTCTTCAAATAAAATTTCACCGATCTTTGAGACAAATGATTTAGAGCATTCATTAGGATTGAAAACCGAGAGCTGGGACTCAGTTTTAATCCGCATCGTCTCCACTTCACTTGGAATTTGAAGGATAAGAAATCCAGATACTGAAAACTGAGAGCTGGGACTCAGTTTTATTTCGCACCTACTCGTCTTCGATTGAGATCTCATGAAACTCTAGCAATCCAAGTTTGACTCATAACTCCTTGGATCGAGTCTCTGGGAGTGATTTGGTGAAGATATCTGCCAATTGGTCTTTAGTTCTAATGTACTCCACTGAAATATCATTCTTCTCGACATGATCTCTGATGAAGTGATGTCGGATATCGACATGCTTCGTCCTTGAGTGGTGTACTGATTTTTTGTGGTACACATAGCACTACTATTATCACAATAAATAGGTACGCATCCAGTTTCAACTTCATAATCAAGCAATTGTTGCTTGATCCACAGGACTTGAGCACAACAACTAGGAGCGGCTACATACTCAGTTTCGGTTGTTGATTAGCTACGGAGTGTTGCTTCTTGCTAAACCAACTTATTGATTTGAGGCCTAGGAACTGACAAGTTCCACATGTTCTCTTTCGATCAATTCTTCATCCTCCAAAATCTGAATCTGAATCTGAATAATTATTGAGAGTCAGTTTTGGGGTACCAAATATCTAAGGACTCAGTTCCTTTTAGGTAATTCACGATCCTCTTTGCAACATCCATGTGCGATTTCTTTAGATTTGCTTGAAATCTTGCACAAACACCAACAAAGTAAGAGATATCAGGCCTGCTTGCAGTCAAATATAGTAGAGATCCAATAATTCCTCAGTAATTCATCGGGTTTATTGCTTCTCCTTTTCATCAAAATTGATCGGAGCGCTGGGGCTCATCGAGATCCTCAAGGGCTTGGTTTTCTCTGGGCAAAACTTATTTATCAAGTCCTTGGTATATTTCTTCCATTGATGAAGATTCTGCCTTTAAACTATAACTTGAAGACCGAGAAAATAAGTCAGTTTACCCATCATGCTCATCTGGAAATTGCTCTGCATTAGTTGGGCAAACATCCCGCATAGCTTCAAATTCTTGCATCCAAAAATTATATCGTCGACATATATTTGTACTAATAGAATGTCAGTTCCATCCTTGATTCTGAACAAGGTTGTGTCAGCTTTTTCCCTTTTGGAAACCATTCATGAGAAAAAACTGAGACAGAGTCTCATACCAAGCTCGGGATCCCTACTTCAACCCATAAAGAGTCTTTCTCAATTGGAAAACTTGGTTTCCTTCTTCGAAGCCTGGGGGCTGTTCAACATAGACTTCTTCCTTGAGCTCCCACTGTAAAGTTATAGTGTGCGGCATAAGCTAAGAATAGTCTGATGGCTTCAAGACGAGCAACTAGAGCAAAAGTTTCATCGAAACCGATTCCTTCGCATTGAGCATATCCCAGTCTTGCTTTATTCCTCACCATGTTGTCTGTTTCATCTCTCTTGTTCATGAAAACCCACTTCGTTCCAATTACAGCTTGGTGAGTTGGCCTGTCCACCAGATACCATACATCATTGTGCTTGAACTCAACCAACTCCTCTTGCATATCATTAATCCAGTCTGTGGATTTCAGGGCATCTCCAATCTTCGTTGGTTCTGGCTGTTGAGAGATAAAGCATGTCAGCAGGGCATTTCCTGGACGTGTGCGAACTGGATTTGCAATGTTGTCCACCATGGCTAGACTATCTTCTCTTGAAGTCTGATCCTCAACCACTGGGTTTGATCCTTCTTCTCCAGTGTTTGCTTCCACGATCTCCAGTCCTTGACCTTCAGGAAAGACATCAGGTTGGGCGTCTTCAAGTTTCCTCCTATTGACTTTTTGATACCACTTGGAGACATCTTGAGTCTGACTTTGGATTCCTCTTCGGGTTCCTTGTGTCTCCTTGTTTTTCACGTGCTCTTGAATTCTGAAACTGAAATCTAACATTCTCCAAAATCAGTTTTAAGTTTCCACTTCTCTTCGAGAAAACTCAGTTTCTAGAAACTGACTTTTCTAGGCATTCTAAGTTTCAAGCACGGAAACTTAGTCTTCATCATTTCAAGTTTCTTGGAGTCTTCACATTAAGTTCCGAAACTTGATTCTTGTCTTCTCGAGTTTTGACATTTCTGAAATCCATTATCAGAAACCAAGTTTTTGACCGCTGGATTTTTAGCTTCAGTTTCTAGTCTATTACAACTCAAGTTTTATCCTGTACAAGGATTACATGTACAAACAAGCTAGAAACTTAATATTAAAGTAAGTTTTGACACATCAAAACATCAAAGTAAAGGGTAAACTGAAACTCAATTTCTAACATTATACTCCCTCCGTCCCGCCTCATTAGTCTCATTTTCTATTTTCGTCTGTCCCGTCAGATTAGTCTCATTTCCTAAAATGGAAAAGAATCAACTCACATTAATAAAATATGAATTCCACTACACTCACAAATATTGGTTACTATGCCGGGTCAAAATGAGACTAATGACCCGGGACGGAAGGAATATATTAAGTTATATTAGTAAAATGTATTTTAATTATAAATTTATTTTTGAATTTTATAATAGATTGATATTAAATTACTATTTTTAATTATATCAAACTTGGGTTTTGAATTCTTTCTATTCCCTTGTTTCAAAAATCACCAATTAAACACTTCATTTGTGATTTTGATTTCGCACTGATGTAAGACTTATTAACCACTTACGTCTCAAACTAGTGACTGAAAATTCACTAATTGAAATCGTAATTAGCATTTGATGCATTAGTTTATGCGTTGGTCTCCTGGGAGACGGTCTTACTATTTTTTTTATTGTGAGACGGATCTTAATACATCATTTTAATAAGTTAAATACATCATTTTATTTTTAAGAATTACATTATTTGCAACAAAGAAATACATCATTTGCAATAAAGAAATACATCATTTCATTAAACTCATATTACAATAAAATTGGTGAAACATCATTTGCAATAAAAAAATAAATCATTTCATTAAATTCGTCTTACAATAAAAATGATGAGACCGTCTCATCTATACTTTACCTTAATTTTTTTATACAATATCTAAAGAGGGGAAATCTGAAATAGCAAAAATTAAAAAGCAAAACCAATGTATAGCAAGTGTTATGAAAAACTCCACAAAATAGCAAAAGTGAAATTTTTAAGGTTAAAATGTCTTAATCACAACATCACTTCTCTTGATTTGTGTGAACTGTGTAACGGCTTCATTCTTTATTAATTTTTTTGACACAACTCATTTTTTAATTATTTTTAGATAAGTCCTCATAATTTAATATAATATTTGTAGTTGAATATTTAAGATTCGGCTGGAAATGCACATCCAGTTGGAACTCGAATAAATCCGGCTGGAAGTCGTGTTTAAATATATTAAATCATATTCTGCAAAATGGTAAAAAATATATTTAATAAATCCTTGGACTAATAATTTGAATGGAAGTCATATGAAATGAGGCTGGAAATACGTCAAGAAGCTGGAAATCCTATTAAATTCCGGATGGAAGTCGGAATTAAAATATATAAAATCCAGAATTAATTCAAATATTTTTTATTGTAATTGTGATGGAAGTCGAACAATCCAGCTGGAAGTAGGCTAATTGAGCTTGAACTAGAAAAATCCGGATGGAAGTCTCAATAAAAATATATTAAATCCAGAATTAATTCAAATAATATATTTTTTGAAATTGGGCTGGAAGTAGAACAATCCAGCTGGAAGTCGGCTAATTGAGCTGGAACTAGAAAAATCCGGATGGAAGTCGCAATAAAAATATATTAAATCCAGAATTAATTCAAATAATATATTTTTTTAAATTGTGCTGGAAGTAGAACGATCCAGCTGGAAGTCGGATAATTGAGCTGGAACTATAAAAATCCGGATGGAAGTCGCAATTAAAATATATTAAATCCAGAATTAATTCAAATAATCTTTTATTCTAAATTGAGCTGGAAGTATAACAATCCAGCTGGAAGTAGTCTAATTTGAGATGGAACTCGGAATTTCGGAATGGAAGTCGGAGTTTAAATAATTTAAATCGACATTTTTTCGAATAATAATTGCTGGAAATTCGGCTGGAAGTTCAACAAAATCAGCTGGAATTCGGTCAATTGAGATGGAAGTCGAGCAATATAGCTGGAACTCGGGTTTTGTTTAGTTCCATCCCTTTTCATTCTAACCTAAAAATTGGGCGTGAATTACTCGACAATAGACGGCTGCATCTGGAATTCATTCGCACGACTGTTCAAACCACCACCCTTCGTCCCCCTCCAATATTATTTCCGGCGACCGCACACCCACCACCGGCGAAAATGTCGACTTCACGGGTATGCATGTTTGTTTTTTCATTTTTTCAGATTTTATTCACTGTTTTATATTAAGAAAACCGATATGTTTATGGTTTTTGATTTGATTATGTGATATGTATTAGTTTTTGTATTGAATTGATTTGTTTATGTTAGTTATATAATACATAGTTGTGAATGAATTGTTATTGAATTTGTCCTGTTTTGATCGTGCGTTTGATATTGAGTTTTGTTAATTTGATGTTAGAACCGTGCATGTGATTGCGGTTTAATTTTTTTTTTTGGTTTTGATATGCAGCCGTTTGAATATATTCGATATGAAGTCCATGGAAGTAAACCTAAGACTAATTTATATTATAAATGTAAGGTCCTAGAAATCATTAAGAAAACTTTGTCTGATATAGGACAAGAGGGTTTGGTTAATGAGTTTCGGGACGGGGTTTTTGGACATTGGTTGGATTGGTCGGACAATGGACTTAGTTCGTCTTTATCATTAATTGAATTATTTAGTCATGAGACTCAGTCAAATAATCCAGAGTTGTTACGGTTTAGAGTGAGTGGGCAGGATATCATGTTTTCACAGAGTGAATTCGCCCTTATTTCTGGTTTGAATTTTGGAGAAGCCACTTTTGATCCTACTGCACGCCATGATTTAGAATCTAGTACTGTATTTAAAGTCTTTTGCGGTGGTCAAATCCTAAGTGGTAAAGAACTTTTGGATAGGTTTCAATACAAAAAGATTGATAGTACTCATAGTTTATTGTACCTTAGGGTTGCCAATATATTAGCATTTTGGTTTTTTGGACTAGGGTATACTGAAAAAGGAAAAATAGAAAAGTGGTTGTATGTTTTAAGTGAGGATCAAAATGATTGGAACCGATTTCCATGGGGTACATATGCATACAAAGCACTGCTCTATTACAAAATGCATATACCCACTACTCGGATTCAACTTGAGAAAAAAGCCCTTCATCTTCCAGGTCCCTTTTGGGTACTACAGGTATGAAATTGTCACCATCTTTTATCTTCATCTTTGTGATAAATCTTTGTTGAAAATAGTTTAATTTTTTTATATGTTGTTAGGTTTGGGCCTATGAGGTCATTCCTGAGTTGGGGCAGGCATGTGCCCGGTTAGTTAAAGCCAATGCTGAGCCACGTATGCTGAAGTGGCGGTTCAGAAGATCCAGTGTAAAAAACTGGATAGCCTTCTTCTCCCAACCGGTAATAAAATGAAATTTCAGTGTTTTATTTGTTTTGAACGGAAAACTGATTATATTATCTAATATATTTTTAAATTTTGCAGCTCATTGTGTTAACCGCCCTGCCTCCTTCGCCCTCTGAGATGGGTACCCAATATTGGCGATCTGCACAAGGAAATGACAAGATGGGTGTGAGTTATGTGGCTCCGATATCTACACATGCCCTTTTACAAGGTGAAGGGTCAATGATAGAAGATTTCGAAGAGAGTAGCCCTCATCTAGAGATACCAGTACACACTGGGTTTGTTGAAGATTGGAACACCGGTGGTGCAATGGTAGAAGTGGAGATCAATGATTTGACGCACGAGATTGAGGAGGAGGAGGAGGCTGCCACTGAGCAAGCAAATGTGCAGACTGAGGAGCCCATTTTGCATGCTGAGCAGCCCGATATGGAGACTGGGCATGATTCGGAGCCACCATCCCCGGTGCAGAGAAAGAAGAGACGACAAAAACGGCAAAGGATACCTAGTTCTTCTTCATCTTCGGGCGGGGAAGAACGTAGGCAAGCGAGGGATCAGAAGATGTTTGGGAGAATCAAACAGTTTGTGCTCGATGATGTGAAACAGTGGGTTTTGAATGAAGTTGTTCCAACTTTCAAGGAGTACATTAAAGAAGTGGTTACATCTTCGTGCCAGCGATCAGATGCTTCGTCCTCTCAACCCCGGTTATTCCTAGGAATATTGTTATTACAACTATAATTTAACCATAACATGATATTCCTAGGAATATTATTATTAATTCGTACATTATAGTTTAATTACAACTATAATGTAACCAT